>VNJO01009277.1:0-70511 GCA_008042535.1 Drosophila tani | reverse complement strand
AAGAGGACTTAAATAACCTCAACACATGGTGCAACGATAACATGTTGTTCCTCAACCATTCTAAATGTAATTTCATGTCATTTTATCGTAAAAACCCTTTCCTTACAAATTACTCGTTGGGAACAAGCGGGTTGGAACGTATTTATAAGGTTAACGATCTTGGAGTATTATTTTGCCACGACCTAAACTTTGCTGAGCACATTACCATAACAGCAAACAAAGCTAGGGGTGTACTTGCTTTTGTTAAGCGTTGGTCAAAGGAATTTGATGATCCCTACATAACCAAGCATCTTTTTTCGTCTCTAGTTCGACCCATACTTGAGTATTGTTCATGTGTATGGTCTCCCCAATATCAGGTTCATCAAGCTCTTCTAGAGTCAGTGCAGAAACAGTTTCTCTTGTTTGCTCTGCGGGGGCTATTCGTGGACCCTCATCATCATCAACTACCACCGTACGCCGCGAGACTGCGGCTCTTAAACATTCCGTCTCTCCTGGATCGGAGAACTTGCCATGGAGTTCTCTTCCTACATAAATTGATTCAGGGACATATTGATTCTGCGGCACTGCTAGGCCGAATACAGTTTTGTGTTCCGGTCAGAACTTCACGACAATTCCGGCCGATATTTTTGGAAATATGCAGGACAAACTTTGACTGCCATCATCCGTTTCGCGTTCTCTGTACACACTATAATGAATTGTATCGTCTTTTGTCTTCTGATTGTCTGACTATTGGACATATCCTTAATGCGTTGTATGTATAATTTTGTTATAAATGTAAATTATTAATTGTATACTATTAGATTAAGCCGTAAATACTAGCAGATATTTGTTAGTTCTAATAAATGAAATGAAATGAAATGAAATACGCGACAATGGAGCTGAAGGCAAATAATAGTGGCGCCAACGCCAACGCCGCCAATAAAATAATTTCATATAAAATTTTCAATAAAAACTCAAAACTATGTCATTTATGCATTAAACGCATATAATAGGCCTTGCCTTCACAGCTTTTATCAATTCCACATTATCCTCACGGCCGACAAAGCGCTCCAACCGAGCAGCGATTTCCTTATTCCCCCTTCCCCTCCAAGCTGGTTACGAATTATATGCAATTTATATATTTCGCTTATGGAATCACAGCTGTTTATTGGTTTGTTCTGCCAACCGTTTTACCCGTTTCGCTCACGGAATTCCGTTCATCTTAGTAACCAACCAAACGAAATACCTCAAAATTCTTCTTTCTCTTTTCGTTCCTTTTTTTTTATATGAAGTTTTCCTTTTATTGATTTTTTTCGTTGATCTTAGTACTAGCCTTAAACTGGCTCATATTTATTCTAATAGCTTCTTAATTAACTGTGAGGCTCTCGCCTTAACCGAAACTTGGCTAAATTCTTTAGTTATAAATTTAAAATATCGAACTGACCGTCACTCATTTGCTGGCGATGTTCTAATTGATGCCCAAATTTTGTTTTCCTCTGAGCTATTTTCATTCATTAACACTAGTTATTTTCTTTTATTAGCACTGATGGTGTTGATTTTATTTCTGTGAAAGGTCGCATCGGCAATGCTAATCTGTTCTTATAATCTGTTCTTATAATAATATTGTCTATGCGAACCACCTATCTGCTGTCCAACCCGTTTTCTTTAACGTGCTGATCTTCCGGACCAACTAGTGGTTAAGCGTGACTTTAACCCTTCTCATCTCTCATGACTTCCTTGTGACGACTCAAAATCTTTTGGTATCACTCAGCACGAATTGTAGAATTGTAGACGCCTAGTGTCCCCATCTCGACATGGCTTTTTTAAGCAACGATCTACAACTACCAATCTTTTGTAATGTACCATTCTGATCAACCAAAATGTTCAAATTTGCATGCAAGTTGATGTAATTGTGTTGGCTGCCGGCTACGTCTCGACGGAGCCCCTATCTGCGTAAATTATGATGCGGCGCACAGAGTGATTATCCACTTGCGGCAAGTCCCAAATAAAAAGGTCCAGAAAATGCAAAAGATTGACTCTTACTTTTAATAAGGTTAAATCAAATAATAATGAGAGAAAGGGCACAAAGGGTTAGTTAATCTCGATTGGCTCTCGCTCGCAGACTTCTTTCGGCTTAAATTTCATTGCCGATCACGCTGCCAGTCAGAAGTTTTCATACAATACATAAGCAAAATAACTGTGATCGCTTTCAATTAGAAAGAGTAAGGGACAAAGAGGAATTTGTCTAACTTGAGCGCGCTTCCAGTGAGCGTGCCGTCATCAGGGATGCAGGCGATTCTAGTGTTGGGAATCGTACCAAACATTCTCCACCCTAATGATAACATCGAATATCAATAATCCAGGTTCAGGATCCATGATGTCGAAGGGCTAAGAACGCTAGAAACATAATGAGCAACTTAGGATTGTTGTGGAGGGTGAATGTCATGAGTCCGCCAGTTTTCTTGTATAGGTAGCGGGCAAAGTTTAGCTACTAGTCGATTAATAATACCACCCAGTGTTTCCAGTGTAACATCATCGATGAGTTTCGGTAATTCGACCGAGAGCCCAAAGATTCCAATGCAAACGTTCATCTTTAATGAGTACTATGTTACCAGCTTGTAAATTAGCTATCCTTTCCAACCATTTTGGTCTCCGTTGTAAACAGGATAAATAATCCGAGGACAAACGCTTCCAAAATTGTTAAACTAAATGCTGGCAATTTCTCCATCGCTCGGTGTCGCTAAGTTTTTCAGTTTGTTCTGTTGGCAAGGCGAGTAGAGAGTCTCCAACCAAGAATGATTAATTCCATTAGATCTTCTGGATCATTACTCAGAGAGTTTAAACAAGCCTCGATTTGGGCTAGTACAGTGGCTAACTCCTCGTATGTCAGTTTATGATCGCCAACAGTTCGTTTTAAGTGGTATTTCATGGACTTTACCCCAGCTTTCCACAAGCCACCCAAATGTGGAGTCGAGGGAGGGTTGAAATGCTAGATAATACCTGGCGCGGCGACTTAAGCGCCAATTTCGTGGCAGCAGTCGTCGTAGACGCAGATGTTCCCAACAATGACAATGGGCAAGGCGACACTGCGCAGGTGTTCTACGACTACAATGCCTCTAGCGGCCAACTGGACAAGGAGGTGGAGCAGCAGGAAGAGACCAGACACACAAAGATGATTCGGGTCAACACTCCGCAGCTGCATCTGAAGCAGCGCTTCAGCAGTGGCAGTAGCAGCAGCTGCAGGGCCAGGAGCAGCTCGCCCTCTTCGGTGGCATCGGGAGCTGGCCCCGCGGCTTCGGAAATCATAATTTAAGTAATTTGTTCGTTTGGCCGCGTTTAATTTGAATTGAAAACGAACACAGCTGACAGTATGGCCGTTTGGCCGTTTCGTATGGATATTCAGTAAACACCATAAAACCGGTCACACTAGAAATTGAAATTTTCAAAATAATTAAGTGTTTTTTTTATATTTTTAAAAAGAAAATGAAATCTAGCTATAAAAAACATAGCCAAAAATATTGCATGTTTTTTTAGCTTTAAGTGTTTATATCTTCAGTAATAGAGCTCTGAACATTAAGAGCCGTATGTTGTCAAAAATGTGTTTACATTGGCTTTTGGATTGTACTTATTTGAAATATGTTGGACTTACGGTTTTCAAGATTTTTAGAGTAGAAGAAAAAATCTGTTTTTTCGCGAATATCTTCAAAACGGATCTTTGGGAAAATTTTTTAATGAGTTCAACGTGTTCAGCGTCTCAAAATTAAGCGGAAAAAGTGGGTTTAAACGTTTATATATTTTGGCTGTAAACTAGTGTAACTAGCACTTTTTCATGAAAACAGCTGTTTTTTGTTTTGGTTTTGATTTGAGCTACGTACTCAGACACGCGAAAAGTGTTTCTAGGCATTGAGTCAAAAGGAGAGGTCAATAGTCACCCTCTCGCTCTGTCGCACTGCTAAGGAACACTTTTCGCGTCTCTGAGTACATAGCCTTGGCGGAAAATTAAATTCAAAATTCAAACCAATGTTAATTAAGATTAAAAATAAAAGAGCTAGACTTTTACAATTGAGATTTCACGTGGTTTGGCCAGCCAGCCGTTTGACTGGAGACTTAAGACTGGCAGGAACCACTGCAGTCAACTAGAATCTTTTAGCGGGAAGCCGAGTTTACAACTCGGAGGCAGACGCATCAACCCTTCTCTTCTTAAACAAGTCCCGAATTCACATCACCTTGCCCTGCCCCAGGAGGAGTAAGTAGAGGAGGTTCTGCCCCGGCGGCAAAGTATCCGCCCCCGCTACCGACCCGACTCCTGTGCAGACTCCGCCGCCGGCTCCGTTAGAACATGACGAAGTGTAATGTGTGTAGTGAAATCACCCGCATTAATAATGAGGATACGGATACGGAATGGGGTTATGTATTCATAACTGAAATGATAATGTGCGTATAGTGTAGGCTTTGCATTAATTTATATTCTTATATTTTCATTGTTTTATGTATATTCTGCCGATTAAAAGGTGTGGTCACACTGAATGACAAGCCATTTTTGTGTGCGAACAAATATTATAAAATAATACATATAGTACATATGTACAATTAATTGACCTTTTTCTTTTTTTATCGGACGACTACCAATCATGATTATCACAGTAAAAAACCTACAACAGCAAACTTTTACCATTGAATTTGATCAGAATAAAACGGTAAGTAATGTATTTTTATATGTTTTTGTAATGTATATACAAAATTTTTGTTATGCTAATTTGCTGTGCTTTTTTTTGTATTTAAAGGTTTTGGAACTTAAAAAGAAAATATACGAAGAGCGCGGTGCAGAATATATTGCAGAAAAGCAAAAATTGATCTATGCCGGCGTCATTCTGATTGATGAACGCACCATTGACTCATACGATGTTGATGAAAAAAAGTTCATAGTGGTGATGTTAACGCGCGATGCATCAGCTCGGCCAACGGAAACAGATACCACAAACAGAATTTATAAAGATGCAAAGGTTGCCACAGCAGAAAATGTTGAAAAAACTGAAACTAAAACTGAAGATTTACCACATACCGAAGCGGCCCCTGCCGATGCTCCGCCACCAAGGCCAATCTCAAATTCCGATTTAATTGGCGAATTAGCAAATGCATCTTTGCAATCACGCGCTGAATCGAATTTAATTATGGGCGATGAATATAACCAAACGGTTCTATCAATGGTCGAAATGGGTTATCCGCGCGAGCAAGTTGAACGTGCTATGGCTGCCAGCTTTAACAATCCAGAGCGCGCCGTGGAATACCTTATAAATGGTATACCTGCCGAGGACGAAAACCTATTCAATGTCAACGATGAAGCTATAAATTCAAGTTTAATTCAAGTTTCGGGTCAAAGCAATGTTTCCGCAACATCGTCAGTGGAGCGTCTAGCGGAGTCCAATTCAGGTAACCCAATATCAGAACAGAATTTAATTCTCATTGTGAACAGCAGTCACTTTGTGAGCATCGAGAGTGCGCACAAGGCAACTAATATATAAACGATGAATTGAAAATCAGCTTACAATTGTCCGATCGGAAAAAGCGATATACCAATAGAACGGTTCCGCTTTGGGAAAAGGGTGTAAATACTTGGACTTTTAAAAAAATGGTTTTGGAGAAATTGGTGGTGAAAGTGCAACACAATTTTCTTGTTTGTCTTTTTGTAGTTCTGAATCAAATCGCTGTTTTAGATTCCTGAGATCACTTTTATTTTATTAAATAGCTCGTGCTGAAAACTTTTGTTCTACAAATTTTTCCGTATGCTAGATCCAGATGTTTAGCGTCCATTATTCCTAAAAGATTAAAGCTGAAGGGCTTTTTGTCTTTGAAAATTTTGTTTTTATTTTTGTTTCTGAAAGTACAACATCTGAAGAATATTGTATTAAATTGGTAGATAATTCGGAGCAAAACAAACGTAGTTTCTGTAGGTCGTTGAAATTTTTTATACATAAAAAAAAAAAAAACAGGTCAGCAGAATTTTTTTCTTGTACAACTTAAAAAATTTTATAACGTTTTCGTGGTCCAACTCTACAAGCATTTTGCATTAACGGGCTTGGGACATTTTGAATAACTTATTTAAAATATATAGTATGTAAAATATGCTTAGAAGCCTTTTAAACATTTTTTTTATCAGCATATTCCAATTTTTGACATAAAAAAATTCTGAATTTTTTAGCTGTATAGATTTCCCCCTTAAAACCCAAAAACTGACCGAAAAATAAAGAAATCTAAAGTCTAAGCGGGATTTGATCCCATGCATCTTAGATTGCCAATCCGATGCCTTATCCACTAAGCCAAGTGGAAAGCAGGCCTCGGCCGACCAGATTCGAACTAGAATCGAGCACTGCGGGTTTCACGGTCAAAATGCTGGTTCTACCGCTGAAACCCGCCATATGACAGATTTTTTGTATGAGATGTCTCCTCTGTATACCCCTCATACTCTTTGATACTATATATGTATGTACATAGAACCGTAGAGTTCAAAATCTGCTACGATAGTCCGATCAGAACCTGAACTTATATGCACGAAGTTGTTTTTACATAGCTCCGAAGTTTGCTACGTCAGCCTTAAAGAATCCCGAACAAACACGAAGCGCTTACAATGTATGTACATGTATCGACAGCGCTGCCTGACATTTTTTCCTATGCACAGTGTATAGGACGCTGCCGACCCCTGTTTTAGAGTCCTGGAACCACTTTTACTTTAAAAAAACAGCTTGAGCTGAACAACTTTGGTTCTACGAGCTAAAAATGCTAGATTTTCCGCGCCCATAACTTCTAAACGACTAAAGTTAAAGAAACGTCGTTGGAAAAGTTTGAAAATGATATTTACTTTGCTTTGACAAATCGTATGTGTATTAAGATTGGTATATAACACATATCTGGGATAATTCGTTTTCACGATATATTACTTATCAAAATTAGTAGCAATGTACCATACCTAACTTTTTTACATACACATACATTTATGTAAAAATACATGTAGTCATATAAAGACGTGCACAATTGCAATAAACTTTAAAACCAATAAACAAAACTTAAAATATTTTAATTTGAAAAAACATTTAAAAATTATTGTTTTTGTTTTCCCGCTAGTTTGACGGGAAAATAGGAAACAACTAGATTTCCCACGCTCCTAACTTCTAAACGGCTAAAGGTACAGAAACGTGCTATATGTCGTTGGAACGGTATTTTGAAATGATAATTATTCTGCTTTGACAAAATTTATCTAAATATAAAATTAAGAATTTATAAAAGAAATTAATTTTTTTTAAGACTGTATAGCCCTGCTGCTTACCTTGTGGTATACAACACATATTTCAGAAAATTGGCTTTCTCATCAAAATTAGTAGCAATGATCCCATATAGATATAAGAATAAGTGAATTAGTTATTTGAAGGGAGTAAATTAAGTGTCAAGTGAGTGAGTTTGTTTAATATGGAACAAAATAAGTTTCCGATTTTTATAAAACATTATTTGAGAGGCAAAACGGCTAAAGAAACAAAGGAGAAGCTTGATAAGTATTATGGCACATCTGCACCATCAAATACAACTGTTAAGAGATGAATGTAAAAGATTAAACTTCGTACAAACACAAGTGATTAACCCCGTTTAGAAAGGTCTTCAGATGCAACAACACCGGAAGTGATTAAAACAGTTTTGCGATTAGTGACTGACGACCGTAAACTTAAAGTGCGTGAACTTTCTGAGATGGTAAAGATCTCAACTGAACGTCTACATAGCATTTTGCATACCTATTTAAATATGAAGAAGATATATGCGCGATCGGTGCTGCGCGTGCTCACAGAAGAACAAAAGTTAGAAAGGGTTTGAGCCTAATCGGGTAGATTCGAACTAATTTGAGTTAGAGTGTGACCAAAATCTTAAACTATGGGGAAACTAATTTTTAGAGACCAAAAAAAATATTGATTTTTAAAAACGTCCAGGGTGGCCCCTTAAGATATTGGGCACTTATAACCATTTAAAAATAACAATAGAAGTTCTTAGATAATAACGTTTTAACCTTTTATCTTACTCACTCTCGCCTCAGATGATTAGTCGAGTCTCCAACCATTGTTTCGAAATGCGGCGATCCAAAAATAAACAATTATTTTGTATCTTTAAATTTTTGTTATAACTTTTATTTCGGGAATATGGGGGCAGCTGAAAACGGTGTCTTTTTTTACTTATATCAAAATGGTTTGGTTACCTTGTATGTTAAAATCGAGTCTAGCTGAGTAACTTGTTATATATTTAAGTGTTAATGTTTTTTAACAACATACTTTTTTAGATCCCTTTGAATTTTTGCGCAGTCAGCCACAGTTTCTACAAATGCGCTCATTAATTTATCAGAATCCACATCTTTTGCATGCAGTTTTGCAGCAGGTGAGTTTTTTTTATACCATTATAATAACGATTCCTTGGTATATATATGTTCCACTTCATGTCACAGATTGGTCAGACAAATCCAGCTCTTTTGCAACTAATATCGGAAAACCAGGATGCGTTTCTTAATATGCTAAATCAACCTATTGATGGCGAAACAGAATCGGGTTCCGGTGACACTGTTCCTCGCGCTCGTAGTCCCGCGCAGATAGCAAATCTATTTGCATCATCAGAAGTGCAAGAAGAAGGAAGAGGAGGTGCCGTAGCTGCTGGTGGAAATCCCAGTGATGCTACGGAAAACTTGGACGAATTAGAACAACAGTCGGCAGGTGTTGGAACCATTCGTCTAAACCCCCAAGATCAGAACGCAATAGAAAGGGTATAATATGCTAAAATATTCAATTTAAATTAATTAACTGACATTTTTTTCCATTAAGTTAAAAGCACTTGGATTCCCAGAGGCACTTGTATTGCAAGCTTACTTTGCATGCGAAAAGGATGAAGAACTAGCTGCTAATTTCTTGCTTTCATCTAGCTTTGATGATTAAAAGTTTCCGCAAAAATGTAAAAAGTGTTAACTTAAATACACAATATACAGAATAAATTGTTACGAATAAAATTATTAAGGTTATTTAAATTCAGCCACATAATCCTTACGCTTCCTTACTTTTGCGTTTCATATAAACGTAAAACTAGGTCCCGACAATTCTTTTTGAGTAAAAATTCCCACAATCTATACGTCTGACCACCGTTTGCCATTGAGTTTAGCATCCTCACAATTCAATTAGTCAAGTCTCACAGCGTAGTTTTATTTTGGAGAGTACTCGGAAGATGACCGCTTAATATCATTTTACCTAGACGTCTCACTGAAATCGCACGTCTTTTAATTTCATCTACAAAGGTTTCCGTGCTGGGTATCTCACAGTCGAGGAAACTTGTTTTATTATTTAAGGTAACTTATGTCACGATGTAACATTTTCATATTTCCCCAGAGGGGATGCGAGAGAGAGGAAAAGAAAACATGCGAAAAAGAGGGGAAATCGAACACTCCACGTTTGGTACAATCACTTGACGTCCATAGTATTCACATGGAGAAATGTTGTCAAGTCAAGGTACATGCTAGAGATAGCAACTATATCAATAAAGTCAAGCTAGACCAGAGACGACATATGGAATAAAAATGCTATCAGTATAAACACTTACTTTAAAAAGAAAGAAAGTAACACTTATATCCGAAAAATTTATTATGCAACCAGTTTTTAGTGATACATTACTATATATGTACATGTATATATATATATACATACATGAATGTATACATATATATATATATATATATGTACTTATAATATTTTATATAAATATTTCTCATATAAATTTAAAGGTCTTCGGCATTAAATCGGCGTTGTTTGTAATTTTAATCAGTAAAAAGGGTGTAATGCCGATTTGAAAGTCGATAAATATATGAAATGTACTTTTTAAGATATTAATAGATTTCTGTCGAACACAATATGGATATTTTTACTATTTGTTTAATATATATATATTTATATATTTGTTTACTTTAAATATAAATATAGAATGTAGATATTAGGATATATAAATAAATATATATTTATATAGACATCATACATATGTATAGATATTTATCAATTTATTTAATAAATAAATATGTATTTGTATAGACATTATACATATATTTATTTATTTATTTACCGTTTATAATTTATATATGTATATTTATTCAATATAGATTTACTTTACATATATCTTTTCTCATTGTAAAATATTCGTTGTAAATACTTTTTGCCGCCATTTTTATAAGGAGTTATATTATGTAAAATCTTACAAACTGTTGTAAAAAAATATGTTCTTCGTACGTATGTACAACCATTTCATAATTCTTTAAAAATGATTTCAATAATTGAATTGGATCATAATACATATATCTGTTTACTCTATAAAACGTTGACAAACTAAAATGAGTCATTGAATGATGATTTATGGGTTTTTAATCGCGTATAATTTGTCCATTCATATTGATTATAAACTGATGTGGTATTCGTTTATGAGATGTTATTTTATTGTAAGATTTTATTGTAGATTTATTCATGATTATCAAAAATTAATCTGAAAACGGGGTACTTAAAATATAAAAACAAAAAAAGAAACTAACTTCGGCAAACCAAAGTTTATATACCCTTGCAGAAAAATTAAAGAAACTTTAAATGTTATACAATAATTAAAATAAAGGATCACATATTAAGTTTTAATCCGATATCTTTGAGAACAACGGAAATCGGCTAATTTGGGACGATCGTTCTTATGGCAGCTATAAGATATAGTAGTCCAGTTTGGGCCGTTCCGACAGCAATAAAAAGAAAACTATATGCAAGGTTTTAACCCGATAGCTCAAAAACTGAGTCAAGTTTGCGTAACAACGATCAGACAGACACGGTTAGATCGACGAGTTTTTGTGATGCTGATCAAGAATATACATATATAGGTACTTTACGGGTACGGAGATGCTTCCTTCACTGCGTTGCAAACTTCTGGTCAAAATTATAATAACCTGAAAGGGTATAAAAAAGGATTTGTACAGGTTATTTTACGGCCAACATAACTTTTCAAGTAACAAAAATTTAAATGTTGACTCATAACAAAAACGTTAGTTTTACAAAACTTTTTAAAAAATATATTTAACTTATAAAAAGATCATAAAGAGCAATTAAATGAAAATATATTAATGGATTCAAAATATTGAAAAAGTCTTAGCATGTTTTCAAACGGACGACAAATTTGGGTTCTCTTTTATATATTGTATTATGGGAACTGAAAATATTTGAAAATAATGATTATTTAAGTTAAGGTAAAAGGTACTAATTTTGTATTTAATATTTCAATAAAAAGTTCAAAAAAGTATATTGAAATTTTAATTCGATCTTTAATATTTTATTTGTTTTTCAAATATGATTCTCCATATTGATATATGTGAGAACGTGGCATTTAATTCTTTATATATGTATGTGAGAACATGATTCGTAAGTGTTTTTAAAATTATATGATTACCTATTAAGGAATATTTTGGTTTTTAAAGCTAATATAAGACTACACTTTATATATATTTAATATATAATAGATATTTTCTTTTATATAGTTTTTTAAATAAAATTTGTCTAGGTATATATGCTTTATGAAACAATGTTACATATTCTTAATTTGCGCGATTAATGAACTTATTAGTCTCTCACTCGTTTTTGAATTTTTGACATCTTAAAACGATTGTTTTAAATTAAATACAAGTAAAAAATATATAAGTATATACCAGCCTCTATTACAGTTAATTTGGACTAGATTCGTTTATAATAATCTAATGATACAAAAACATAGTATATAACACAGGTTGTAACGTAACGTAAAGCTTAATAAAGAAAGCAATATATTTAGCGGTTTATAACATTCTGCGGACTTTACATTATTGTATTATAAATATTAAATATGATTGACTATAAATGTATAAGTCTTTTTATTCACATTAATCGTAAGCTTTATATATATATATAAGTTGTCACCACACATCATTGGCTTCATACATCATTTTGAAGTAATTATAAATTAAATTTTGCTTAGTTGTCGATAAATGTGTGTGCTGTGATCTTAAAATTATTGCTAACTTATCAGTCATTTTTTTGTTTTTTTTTTGAGAACTTTTTATGTGTTATTACATGTTATTTTTAAATATCTAAATATTCGGGTTTTTTTTTTCATTTTTTCCTTTTTTAACGCATACATGACCACACAGAAATTTTGTGTTCTTCTAAAACTAATAATACAATTTCAAACAAAAGAAACTAACTTTTTATGAAGTATTTATAAGTTAGAACACGTTTATTTTGTACACGTAAATTCATCTTCATTTAGTAACCTTTTTTTTTATAAAAACACCTTTCAAATAGAAAAAAATAGATTTTTGAAATGTACTTGCTAAGTCGCACCATAGGATTAAAAAACATGTTTTTATTTAAAATGGATGCTATTTGAAAAAAAAACAAATCATTTCTATGGCAACTATATTATGATCGTACGATTTTAATAAAACTGAAAACGTGATTTTAAAATCGTTCAATCGTACGGCATTAGTTATTTCTTCAGTTATATGCGTATATGGGCATATCCGCAAATGGTCAACCAGGGCCGAAAACTAAAATGTTCATAATCATCATATTTATCTGCGTATATTTATAAAGAAACTACAAATTAAAATCCAACTTTCCATAATACGATGGTTTCATAGCACATTTTAGTGTTTAAATGTAAAAATCGGCAAAAAAAAAACGGAAAAAAACTAATATATCTATATATATATATTTAATTATTTATTAAATTACATTTCCTACCAAATCTCATTATTGAAGTCTACTAAAAAGAGAATAAGTTGTTTTTCAAACAACATAAGAAAAAAGCGTGCGTTCGCGACCCGTACGTTCGCGTCCGGCACTTCATTAAATTTTTCGTGTGAGTATACTCGATAGAAAGCTACATTTATCCTCTTTTAAGCCTAGTACTAACATCGAGGAAAATTGCTTACGGAATTCCGTGGGTGAAATTGTGAAATTTCGTTCAGCTTGACCCAAGAAAATGAAGAAATTTGTTAAAAGGGGCCACACTGCTTACTGTGTTTTGTAATCAAACTTTACAAAGAGAAATTAATTCAAACGCATTTGTTTGGGTGTATTATTAATGTAATAGCCGCAATGGAGTTGATGGCTTTCCCAGCTTTTATAAATTCTACATTCCTATTCAATTGATAAAAATAGCTTACGGAATCAAAACTGCTTATTGGTTTGATCTGGAAACCTTTTTACCCTTTCCGCCCAATGAATGCCGTTCATCTTAGTACCCAACCAAACGATAAATCAGAAAGTTTTTCTTGCTCTCTCCGCTCACGTATTTGTTGATGTTAGTACTAGCCTTTAAAGTAAATTTATCGCTTTAGAATATTCCGTTTCAATTCGCAAATTTTTGAGTTAGATTGGCAGTCCGATGCCTTATCCATTAGGCCAAGTGGCAAGCAAGCCCCGGTTAAACAGATTCAGAGCCATGCTGGTTCTACCGCTGAAACCCGTCATATGACAGATTTTTTTGTATGAGATGTCCCCTCTGTATATTCATACTCTTTGATGCTATCAAACAGCAAAATGAAAGATATTTCTTTTCAATCTTTTTTGTGCATTAAACGCTAACGAACGTATTTTCGCGACTCGTGGATATGCCCATATGTTACCAATTAAGATTTTCTATTTTCATAATATCTGCCAGCTGTATGTCGGCTGATCTGGCCTTTTCCGTCATATACCTACCTACAATAGAAAAAAGACTTTTTGGAAAGTTTAATTCAGATAGGTCGAAAACTAAGATACTAGTTTGCGTAGAAACGGACAGACGGGTATGGCTAAATCGACTCGGCTGTTAGAGGCCGATCAAGATTATATACACATATACATATAAGTACTTATGTATGTATGTATGTAAATACTTTGTATGGTTTGAAATGTCCCTTGCATTGCATTGCAAAAATCTGACTAAAAGTATAATGCCTTGTGCAAGGATATGCAAATTAATAACTTTGGAACGAGGTCGTTAATATAAAATCCTGTTATCTGATCCATATGTTTTAAAAAATATGTGGTAGAAGTTAAGCACAATTCTAGAGTAGATATTAAGATATCAATAACACCATTTAAAAATACAAATGCAGGAGAAACCCCGGTGCAAGACCGCTCATTTTATATTGACATAACTTCAGAAATAATTAGAATTAGAAAATGACGCTTTAAACATTTTAAAGTATAAACTATTTTTAGTACACAAAAAATAAATGTTTTTGATTTTTGTGACCTATATTTGCGTTATTAAGTATTTATTAGCTTTACTTCTGCTCTAATGATCACTGGTACGGCATAGTCGAGTCCCCAATTTATGTGGATTGAAATAAGGGCGACTTTAGTCCTCAAGTAAAGCTAAAAAAAAATTTCTATGTTTTTATATTTAACTAAAACAGACGAATTTAAGCTTACATTGATTTTATGGAAAAGAAGTTCAAAAGCGCCATGTATCCAATATAAGATTTATTTATTTAGAATTTTCGTAAACATTTACAGCTAAAGAAACACCTTTAAACGATGTATAACCCGATATACATATGTAGAAGGGTTTTATTATTCGATAGATACTGAAAATAACAAAATATTATTCGATTTTGGATTGTTTAACCTTTTTATAAGGGAAAAGGGGTGTGTTGCATATGTATGTATGTATAAATATGCAAAATTTTTAACAAATCAATACAATTTAGACGAAAAAGAAAACACGAACCATTATAGCTTAACTATAATTCCAAAACATATATCAAAAATTGCTATGAAATCGTTTGGTTTTTTTAATCAATGCTCTTTTGTTTCAAGAGAAAGTTTTAATTGAAAACTTTACGTATTTCAACGAATTGGCGGGAAATATTAACATATATTTTGCAAAAACTATAGTACCGATTAAAACGGTATATTACATTCATATGTATATGCATCACGGCCGGCAAAAGGCCTATAGACAACATGTACCATTTGTAGAGCTTTGGTTAGCGACATGCGTATGAACATCTGCCTTTTTTTAATTTAAAAGTTAACCCAATATACGCATGGCATGATAAACAATCGAATTACAAATTGGACAAACTGCTTCCAAAGATATACAAATTTGATTAGCACATTCCATGCAAAACATATTGTGACCGCATGGCACTAAAGCAGTGGTCACTTCATTCTCATTACACACACAGCATTCGCGATGGATTATAAATTTATCGGCGTTGTTCGATTGTAATGATTGAATGGAGCCCTGCTCTTGTGCTTGTGCCTTTTGCTGCTGGTTCGGTTCTTTTGATGTATGGTGTACAATTGTTTGCTGCTCTAAGAGCGAATCTGTGGGACTTATGGAGTTTGTTGGTGAACATTGGTGGTGATGATCTGTAGATAATACAATATTTGCCGTCTGACTCCAAATGCTAGGCGAATCCCCAATTCCCTCATCGACATCAATTGAATCATTAAGATTTTTCCATATATTTAAAATTTCTGGTGGCGTATTGGCATTTGTGCTATTATTAGTACTTTTTGTGGAAGTTGTTGATGATGCTGACGAACAGGACCTTGTTAGTATGTTATTAGGATTGGAATGATTTGTTGTAGATGTAGCTGATGTTGATGTAGACAAGGCTTTGCTTGTATTACGAAATACGCCGTTATCAGCTTTGGATTCATTTCCCAAAAGGTGATGATGTTTTCCCGCTGGAGTCCCCGAAGTCGTTAATGCAGGCGTCATCATCTCTATATCGGCAATATCCTCCCTTTTTTGATAGCAATTGTTAAGTTGATAGTTTTGCATTATGGGCTTCATTTGATTAATTGAATTATGTACATAATCCTGATGTACGTTCTTATATATTGATGTTAACAATTCTGTATTCAAATCATCATTTAATATGTGTGTTAATGAATTTATGGTACTCGAATTTATGAATTCATTCGATTCCACTACTGATGAAGATTCACTTCCTAACCCTGGTAATGAACTAGATCCAGTTCCCGAACCCACACCTGTTCGCAGGGCAATGTGCGCTTCGATCTGCTTTCGTGCCGTATCAACGTTATCGGGCAAACCAGTCACTTCGAAAATGGGTTCTTTTTCTCGTGATGGTGTCACTATGTAAGTCTGTGTCTCTTGTTGAATGTGCTTTATTGTTGCACCTTTGGGGCCAACAACAAGACCCACTACCCTATAAGGTACACGTACCTGTATTGTTATTTGGCCGGGCATGCACGGAGGGCCGGATGGAAGGCGCGGAACTGCACCAATGCCAGAACTGGAACCAGAACCAGAACCATTCACACTTACTCCAACTCCGCTGCCGCTACTAGTGTGACCATCTGCTGTCAAGGGCTTACGTGATGCGCGTATTAAGCTGAAATGATCAGCAGCTGAAAGTATTTCACGCTTTGCTTTGCTCACGTCCTCCTTGCGACCGGTCACTACAAAAACTGGTTCCTCACCGCGAACTGGTGTTTTAATGTATGTGTTAGTTTTAGCCCTTAATGCCTTGATTTTGCATCCTAAAAAAATAGAAAAAAATTATTTATTTGTTTTGTAAATAATGTGAAATTAAATTAAGATCTCAATTATTATACCCGGTACCCATAGGGTACAAGGGTATTATAAGTCGGATACCCGGTACCCATAGGGTACAAGGGTATTATAAGTTAGTGCCAACCGAGAATGTATGTAACAGGCAGAAGGAGAAATCTCTGACCCTATAAAGTATATATATTCTTGATCAGCGTCACCAGCCGAATCGGTTTAGCCCTGTCCTTCTGTCAGTGTTAAACAACAGTTCTCAGAGACTGTAAGAGCTGGAGTTACCAAATTTGGTGACAACATTGCACGCAGACCAAGGTTGTTTTAAAATTTGACCACGCCCACTTCCACCCCCGAAAATCATAAAAAACGGTATAAAAGCTATGGTCGTAATTTTGTCGCGAATTTGTCTTTTTTGGGTGTTGCTCAACATGTTCCTAGCATCATTTGACTTTTTTGAATGTAGCTCAACATGTTTTTAGACACATTTGTCTTCATTTTGTTTTGTCCATGTCCGTGTGCTTTTTAATTTCACCGACAATGATTTGGGTACCGGGTATCTCGACTGTTGCTTTCCCAAGTGTTTTTTTTTTTTTTGCGTATCTTGAGTGTTGCAATGCAGAGTGGGAATAAGAATTGTTTTGCTGAAAGCTGTCTCAGGAAGCCCATACGCTCGTCCAGATTTTGAGCTATCGAGCTGAGACTTAGTATACATATGAGTTAGTATATATACATATATGTTGAAACGGGCGAAATCGAAGAACTATAGCATATACATACAGTGGCTCACAGCTTATTTCGTGCAAAGGTTCAACCAAACTTTAAAGTCGTGTAGCACATAAACTATATGAGATATCAACAAAATTTTAGTGCACTTTTTTAAAATAGTATTCTAATATATATAAAAATACTTAATTGGTTTTCATTTTCCATTCAATAATATTTAAATTTACAAAAAACCTAAAATATTGACTTTTTCAATGTCACAGCTTATTTCGTACAAGAACTTAAGGTAAATGTATTTCGAAAATTGTGATCCCTGACAATTTTTTTTTATTGAATCTTTTTGAACACAATATCAGCTATTTTTTGAAATATTAAAGAGTTTTTTGGGTACACTGAAAAATTTTGTTTAGGGTTAATTCGGTGCAAAACGGGCCACATTTAAATGACATGATATTATAAGGTAACATTTAGACAATTTTTCTAAAAATGTTTTATGGAAAAATATGAAAAAATATAAAAATAAATAAATTTAAAAAAACACGACGGTGATACCTGGAGAATTAGTTGCAGAAGCTGTGTGCAAAATTTCAAAACGATTGGTCAATTAGGTTTTAAGTAATCGTGTACACCGACTTTGAAGATGGCACTTTTCAGGGGAGCGCTTTAAAGTTTTGACTGCCCATACATCGAACATAGAATGACCTCCGTTCAACTAACCATTACTTCGGATATAAATAAATAAAAATGAAATGAAATGTCTAGGCAAATGTTATGAAAATGCACATAACTGCGTTATTTTTCAAAAAGGATCGAATTTTAATGGCCGAATTGCAAACTGCAAGGGTATATAAACTTAGCTTCCTTTTTTTATACCCTTGCAGAGGGTATAATAATTTTGCCATGATATTTGCAACGCAGTGAAGGTGGCATCTCCGAGCCTATAAAGTATATATATTTTTGATAAGCATCACCAGCCGAGTCGATCTAGCCATCTGTGTGTCCGTCTGTCTGTCGGTTTCTACGCGAACTAATCTCTCAGTTTTTGAGCTATCGGGCTGAAAACTTCAGCATAGTCTTATTTCTTTAGAACGCAGTATATATGTCGGAACGAAATTAATATTAAAAAAATTTTAACTTCTCTGTTTTTAAACGTATTTCTATACATTTTGAGATATAGCAGTTTTTTATGGTTCTAGAATTGCGATTTTAATTTCATTAAGATCGGACAACTACTTCATATAGCTGCCATAGAAGCGGTCGGTCGATTTATATGAAAATGTAAAATTCTACTTGTAAAATGTAAAATTTACAAAATTCGATATGTTTTCAACGTTACTAAAATGGTTTTATTTTCAATGATCCAATTGCAGACTGCAAGGGTATACAAACTTTGGTTTTCCCAAGTACAACATCTAAAAAATGTTGTATTAAAGTTTTAGGTCAGTCGGAGCAAAACTAACAACGTCACAGTATGTTGAACGGTTTTAATTTTATATTCGATGTATGTATGTACATCCAAAACTTTAGGGCGCTCTTCTATAAATTTAAAAGTAGGTGGCCAGCATATAGAAAAAACTATTGAGTCGATCGTTTTGAAATTTTGTAAACACATTCTACATATAAATAATAAATAGTTCTCCAGTAACGAGTTTTTTTTTTAGTTTTTTAGTTCTTACAATATCTAATTTAAACAAGTAAGAAAGCTACAGTCGAGAGTGCTCGACTGTGAGATACCCGGTACCTAAACGTTTGCGCTTAACACTAAAAGGCAATTTAAAATTGTACATACATTATAATAGTCTACTTCGATACTTCTTAAAACAAATCGCCTCTCGAATTAGCTCCCGACCTAAACAATTTAATGTCATACTTAAATATGAATGATACATTTTATAGGAACACATAAAAACCCGCTCGATCGGCGTCAAAAAATGAATTATGTTATTTTTTGTCATTTCTTGCTATATTCTTTTGTCATTTCTTCTGCAGTTGGCGCCATTATATCACACGGCCAAGGCTCGAATGCGCCACCTGTCGGCTACAGCTTGCAACAGCAGTGCCTTAGGGCGGTGTGTTAAAATTCTAACCTTATTGCTAATATCTCCCATGTTTATCATCCGATTTTACTGAAATTTTCAGGAAACGTCCGCTCTACTTTACTCATTTACTGTATCTATTAACTTTACCCCGAAAAAAAACGAGTATAGCTTATTTTACGTTTTTTATGAATTTTGAGGGCGGAAGTGGGCGTGGCAAAATTTTAAAACAAACTTGATCTGCGTGCAACAGATTCCAATGTTGTCACCAAATTTGGTAACTCTAGCTCTTATAGTCTCTGAGATCTTTTGTTTCACACGGACGGACGAACGGACAGACGGACATGGCTAAATCGACTCGGCTGGTGATGCTGATCAAGAATATATATACTTTATGGGGTCGAAAATGCCTCCTTCTGCCTGTTACATACATTCTCGGTTGGCACTAACTCATAATACCCTTGTACCCTATGGGTACCGGGTATAAAAATAAGTCGATTTTTGGGTTCATAATTCGAAAATTTAAAATAAAAAAAACTTAACGTGAGTGGAAAGATACAGAAATATACTAAAGAAAGTATTTTGATTGTTTGATTCAGATCCAGTGATGCTGTAGGCTGATCACCGCACAACAATTTTTTTGTCCTAGGCGCCGGCGGAGATTTGAAATAAATCCATTACTTCTCAAGGGGAGACATTTAAGTAGCTCAAAAAAAAAATGTCGATTTTTGTTTTGCCCAAATGGAAGGGCCGAAAATTTGTGAATGAGGTATAATAGTCTGATACATTTACTCGAAATGGTTTTAGATTTTATAAGATTTTATAGAAGAATATCTTTGCGGAGTAGATTAAAATGTGGTCGAGTCCTATACCTTTATCAGTTTTGATATGCGTAATTTAGCGCTTGTATTGTCAACTTAATTTCGTTGAAGCTTCTAATGAAATTATTAATGCAGTGTCATATGTGTCGTATGCTTGCTCTTTATCGCGCTCTCATGTTAATATTATGATATGGGGCTTGATGCAGATCGGTTTAACACAGTTGCTAGAATGATAGAAATTTATTAACAGATTACTTACCCTGCCTACCGACTATTTCGGCCACATGCTCTGAACTGGGCACTGGAACACATTCGGTCATGTTTTGTGATTTCTTAGAACGATCGTCTAGAGTGACCGTACCGGTAACCGCTGCTGTGGGCAATAAAAAGCAGCTGCTGGTTGACGATGCTAAGGGCATATTGCTATTATCCGCTTTTACATTTATGGTGCCCATATCGTAGTCACTTTCTACCGTTGTCAAAGGTTGAGCAGACTGTTGTTGTGCATAACATGTTTGATTGTCATTTAAACCGACCAATGATAATTCTAGTGCCAATTGCAATGTTCTTGGATCCTCTGATAAAGACATTGGCACACTAGATGATGTATGATGAACTTTTGGCGGTTGTTCAGCCATTAGTTGGTGTACAGGATTCATTTTTGTATTCAAATCTTTCGAAATCTTTGGTAAAACTAGAACCGATGACATTACTAATGCAACCTTGTCTCTTTTAGTATTCAGTGATCCAGATCCCGTGTCGGTTGGCGTAATATTAGAGGAGCTCGTGACTGATCCGGAAGGAAGGCGATGTGAAATTTATAGTTAAAATGCAGATGGATGCTAAATTTAATCCAGTTAATTCTGGTTGTATCTTTGTTCATTCACCCAAATTGTTTCACTACAATAAAACTTGTATCCATTTCGTGTTATTATCCTTATGAGTTTTCGTGTTAGCTTAAATAATTTTCTGCAATAAATAAAACAAAAAGGCCAAGAAGTACATTTTTGTTATACATACAAATGTTATTTGAGTGATGTATTTGAATATATGTATGTGTTGGCATTGTCAAGCCTCATTGCCGGACACACAAAGAGAGGCCAGTCTGAAATATGTATGTACATCTGTATACACTTTAGGTAATTATTAACTTTCCGTTAGGCAAAAACGTAAGATATATGTATTTTTCTACATACAGTGTAACCATTCCTGCGAATTGTAATGAAATACACCGCGCTCATCATAACCAACCCCTAAACTTTTGTGTGTGTCACTCACCCCTTGTAACTTCTTTTCTGCTGCTGCCCCCTCTTTATTCAAAGGAATACATATCAAAGTACTTTTAAATATACACAGATGCAAACATAAATATTTATTTAAATAAAAAGACAATTTTTTTACATTAACATTAGAACGTAGGGGGAGTTCACACTAATAATAAAAACAACCGTCAATGAAACATGTGAAGTTTTTTAAGAGGCAAACAAAAATTTACGTATGTACACTAAGAAATCTTCGGTATTGCGCCAGGTACACATTCCAAGAGATTTACAGTCCACGCCTTTTATATACTTATTTAATGATTCAGAATAAAAAAGTAATAATAATTTAACTTTTGTATGTCAACAGCGTACCAGTTAATATATCCGAAATAACTCAAAATCGTTTGTTTTTATGCGCACCAGAAATTCCATCAAATTTTACATTGCCGGCTATCAGTGTTACCAGATGAAAATGTTGCTTTCCCCCTAAAAAATCTCAAATAGTCGATATTTCACCCTAAAAAATCCAGTCTTCCCCCTAAATTTAAAAAATCTGTTAATGAAATCAAAACTCAATAAATTCGATTTATTTAATTTACTTATTTTGTATTAATTGCTATTTACAAATAAATTTATGCTAAAACGAAATAGGTCCTTGAATTATTTATTCAATTATTTATTGGATTTACAAACAAATTTATATTAAAAATGTAATAATGTTGACAGTTGCAATTGTCTTCACTTCACAATCGGAAACAAACGAGCGTTCACGGTTCCTCTTTAAACTCCTTTTCGTTGCCAATTTGTCCTTGAATCTTATTTGCATATTGTACTCAATATTGTGAATTCTTTTCTTCTCATCTTTTTTACTCACTAGGATTTCTTAACTAATAAATTCAATCACACAAATAACACGGTAAATTCTAAATTTGTTTTGAATTGTGTATTTTTTAAATAAATATTTAGTATATATAATATATATTAAGTTTATATTAATTAAATAAAATATAATTAGTATTAATCAAAATTAATTAACTCACTCATTCGAATTCATGGTTGTTTTTTTTCTCAGACTGCCAAAGGCCACTGGTTTTAATCACTTTATAAGTTAATTTAAATTCACGTTTGTTCGCGCCAAGTGGAATTTCAGCAATAAAGAGAACAACAACTAAAAATTGGGAGAGCATACAAAGGAGAGCGTAAAAATTGGGAGAGGCTCTAGAGATGGGGTGAACAAAAATAAGAAGATCTGGAGATGGACGAAAGAAACGTCGATGCCAGCATCGATGTTATCGATGTTTGGCAGAGAATCACCGATGTTTCTCCACAAATGCCACATTATAGTGTGTGTAATCAAAGACGCAATCCATGGTTCAGAAGTACGCTTTAAATAGAAAAACCGTTATTAATTAGGCGGCGCTACCATTTGGGTAGTCACACCTATTTTTGGTCCGATAATGAAGCAGAGCTGCAAAGTACCGTCACCAGTATTATTCAGTATATCATTTCAGTATATTCGAGGGGCGATTCAAGTCCTTTTGAGATGATTTTGGGTGCCTCACTGATCATCCGATAGTTCTGCTGAACGCGAAGGATCACTGATAATGCTACAAAAAGTAGAGGTTTAGAAACATCGATTTTCGATGCTTTCATTAAAAAACATCAATGAAAAAAAAATTCAAGGTTTTTCAGTGTTTTCAAAATAAAAAAAAAACATTTTTGTTGGTCTAAAAGTTTTTGTATAAACAAGATAGATAGCTTGCAATTTGCTCATAAAAGAAATCAATTGAGTAAAAAAATAAAAAAACAAACTTAATCATTTTTATTTTAATTACATTTACCAATACATTTTACATTTAAATGTTTACATTTTCATATTACTGACTGCTTCTATGGCAGCTATACGATATACATAGTTGTCTGATTTTAATCATGTTAAAGCCATAATTCTGAAATTATAAAAAATATCTATATTTTGAAACTTAAAGAAATATGTTGAAAAACACAAAGCTATTATATTTGTTCTATTAATTTTCCGATATATCCAAGAGATTTCTGCTGTAAAGCTTAGTACTCAGATCGACGAAAAGTGTTTCTAAGCAGGGATAGAGAGCGAGGGGTCAATAGTCGAGACTGTCTTAAATAGTGGTACGCAGACTTTTGGTGTTCTTCCATATACGTCTTACTGGCTTACTGACTAAATTTATCGAATGAAAAAATCGAATGGAAACCGATATTTTCAGTCAGTTAGCGGCTCGGTTTTTAAATAATTTTACCACAGCAACAATTAATCACAACATAAAACATTGCCAATATGGTGGTAAATGTAAACAAATTGAAAGTTATAATTTTAAAAGATAAAAACATTTATTTTCTTTATTTATTTATTAAAGATGATACAAAATAAAGTGGCCTTTGAGTAGTAAGAAAATATATATTTTAATGCTTCAGCAAAGCATAACACAAAAATGAACTTCTATAGTGATTCTTCTTGTTAATCCATCTAAAATACGCAAATTAACTTTAATTGTATGTTATAGACTTCCTAACTTACCGTCCATTATACGAGTATGCAATTAAAGCAGCTCAGATATGTATTTAGCTGTTACCAGCTCAAACAACTCTGCTTTCTTGGTTCTAAAAGGCAGATTCCACAATTGTTTTCAAGAAACAGAGAACCGTTATAATCAGATGTTTGCAAATTTAGCAGCCGAATATTTGTCGTTCCCTATACGTTAAATTCTACACTATTGTAAAAGTTACTATATATAGTAACAGTACACAATATACACTGTGTAAATTAACACAGTAATAAATTACAAAATCAATATTTGAAAAAAAAAAAACGTTAAATATATTTGCGATAGTTAGTCAGTTAAACGTATAGGGAACACCCAAACTAGAATGTCGCATGGAGAGACTTTTGGTATTTCTAGATTGCTGTGGCCTCTCACTTACTCTTACTGTTTTTCACACTTTTAAGAAATATAGACTCCGCCAAAAACAACAATGTATGCAAAAGCCGAATCCAGGAGTTTAGAAAAGCCGATCAAGTTATAGTAATTAAATTGGTGGAGGCAAATACAATAATTGAAAATTTTGACAATATAAAACCTTTGGGAAAATAAAGGCCTGGAATGAAATACATGAAATTGCGATCAAAAAGGGACAACATCTCTTCGCGACCATAACGGTATTCAGGAAATAAAAAGTTACGGGAGGCTATAGCTGGTGTTCCTGAGCTATTCACACCACCAGCTGTATTAACGCTGTACGTAGTGCGGCTCTACCGCCGGAGGGCTCAGCTGACATATTGCGTAACCATTCTGGGCCAAATTTCATTGAATCTGTCATTTTCACACTTGGTTCTTATGTTGGTTCAATATTTTTCGAAGTTTGAAGCTAAATTCAAAGAAAATAAATATAAAAATTAATGTTTTTAACTTATATATATATGCGGTCATGAGTTCTATCGAAAAAATAAATTAATTAAGTTTAAGAAATGCAAGTACAATAATAAAAAATTTTAAAAGCTTAAAAAATTTGTTATTAACATGCATACAATCACACATCATCAACTATTGAGGTTTGATGAATAAACTAACTAAATCTAACAAGAAAGGAAGCTAGCTTCGAAAAGCCGAAGTCTATATACCCTTGTATTTTCCAATTTAATCGATTCGAGTGAAATAAAAATCGAGAGAGGCTTGCTCCTCCCCTTGCCCTCCGGTGGTAGCGGTCACACTTCCCACCGACGTTTGGGCTGACATCCCAGCTCGAGTTGTTTCTCGTTCCTCCGTCTCCAATTTCGAATATAAGATTCGGGATTGCATTTTATACTTTCTGCCAAGACCATGGTGCTTCTCAGACTAGTTCGGCTAGATACTGCGAGGTCGTGGGCGGCAAATTATGCTTGCATCACTCGGTTGCTCGAGACATTGCAGCATCCATTGCCCAGTCGGCACCCTCGGGGAGGGTTAAGCCAGAGGATATCCGCCGCCCTAGAAGCCATAAACTATAAGAAGAATAAATGGCGTAAAATCGCGGATAGTCAAAACATTTTATTTCCCTTGCAGTATTATGTGCAAAATTATAACGATTTCTACAAAATAACCTTAATCTGTAGATAGCCTTCATAAACTTTAATCTTAACCCACTTAGTACACACTAAGGGCCGATTCAATGTAAGAAAAACTGTTTCTACTGGGCAAATGCTGCATTTAGCATTCTTTTTAAAGAAAAATGCTCTTTGTTTTGGTTTTTGAATTGACAGAAAATGTAATTTCTTAAAATTTTAAGACAAGAATAATAATGTAATAAGAATAATAATGTATTTTATTATATATGGATAAGTAAAAATAAACCCGTTAGAGCGCGACGACGCCATATGGGAACTTCATACGAGTAGTATATTTTTCGTCTGCATACCGGCCGAAAAGTGTTTCTCGACTATTGACCTCTCGCTCTCTCACACAGCTGAATAACACTTTTTGTCGATCTGAGTACTGAGTTTTAGTGTAAAACAAAGATTATTTTTAAGTAGTGGAATCCTGACATAATTTAATCTTTTGGTATGTTGTGTGTGTTTTAAAAGCGGTCACACTGAAATCTTATTAATCGTAATTGGTATTTTCCTACAATATAGGTTGGTGGTACGTGTAAGTAAAGTATTTAAGATTATTTTAATTGAATTTTAAAGAAGTATAAATTTTTGTTTTAATAAATTGCAATATTTCTAGCGTATAAATATATGTTTCCTTATAATTAAGAAAGTGTATTCGAAGCGCTTCTAAGCTTATATACATACATACATATGTACAACTGTATGAGCCATATTTAATTTTTTATTAATTATGTACATACATATTTAATATGCATATGTTTATTAAAAATAATGATTATTCGGGTTTTCTTAATAGTCAATTCCAAGACGTAAATAAAGTGAAGATGTGAATAAATACGCATATATAATGTAAATTGCAAAGGAGGGCTGCATACATATGTGAATTGCGTTTGTATTGTGTGATATTATTTAAGGTTATGTTAGCTATTTTTTGTCTAGAGCTGTAAGTACTTTATTGCTCTATTCAGTGCATATGCAATAAATACTATTTTACTATTTCTTTATGTAACTAAATTGCAGGCGTTTATACCCATGCGGGGTATATTAGTTTTGACCAGAAGTTTTCTAAGCAGAGAAGGAAGTATCTCCGGCCCAATAAGGTGTATATGTTCTTGATTAGCATCACCAGACGAATCGATCTATACATGTCCGTCTGTCTGTTTCCATGCAACTAGTCGCTCAATTATTTTTGCTATCGGAATGAAACTTTGCAGATATACATATGTATATGTATGTATGTATGTATATTATGTAGCTACCATAGGAGCGATCGGTAAATGTAGAGCAAAATGTAAGAATGTAAATGTGAAATGTATAGGTAAATGTAATAAAAATTGACTTCCTTATTTTTGAACATTCGCAGAGACATATGTACATATGTATGTAGTTATTTTTTATGATTTTAAAATTATGTTTTAACCTTTTTCAAATCGAATTACTATATCATAACTATAGGAGCGATTGGAAAAGCAGCAAATATGTGGTACCTTTATTGGTAATAAAGGCACGAGGTATAACGGAAAGAAAAAAAAGAGACACAATTCGCCTACATTTTGTTGCAATGATCTTTAAGTTCGCCGGACCACACTCACATGATATGTTTTTGCAATTTCGAGAGATCGACGTTTCATTGAAGCCAACTTTCAGTGGAATTGTTTTTGTAAAGTTTTACGGATTACTCCCAAAAAACATAACGGAAAGAGCGGCTGGAGATGAGAGAGCCACGGCGTACCCATTTAGGTTTTAGTTTGTAAGGATTTTTCGATCGATTTTTATTTCACTCGAATCGATTAAATTGGAAAATACAAGGGTATATACACTTCGGCTTTCCGAAGCTAGCTTCCTTTCTTGTTAGATTTAGTTAGTTTATTCATCAAACCTCAATAGTTGATGATGTGTGATTGTATGCATGTTAATAACAAATTTTTTAAGCTTTTAAAATTTTTTATTATTGTACTTGCATTTCTTAAATTTAATTAATTTATTTTTTCGATAGAACTCATGACCGCATATATATATAAGTTAAAAACATTAATTTTAATATTTATTTTCTTTGAATTTAGCTTCAAACTTCGAAAAATATTGAACCAACATAAGAACCAAGTGTGAAAATGACAGATTCAATGAAATTTGGCCCAGAATGGTTACGCAATATGTCAGCTGAGCCCTCCGGCGGCTCTACTAGCACTACGTACAGCGTTAATGCAGCTGGTGGTGTGAATAGCTCAGGAACACCAGCTATAGCCTCCCGTAACTTTTTATTTCCTGAATACCGTTATGGTCGCGAAGAGATGTTGTCCCTTTTTGATCGCAATTGTTTATTGCCGCAAATTTTGCCCTCATTTAAAAAACTGTTTGTGGAAAAGGTACAATATCCACTGGCATTAACGCCAAGCTCTGAAGAGGATAATAATCCAAATCCTATAGGAAATAGCGTAAGTTGCATTGGATTGATGAAATCTTATTCGAATTTCATGAATTAATTTTGTCATTTGGTTTACAGTCACGACCTGCTTGGTTGCAGCGTTCCTCTGGTGGCTTTGGCACTTCTTCGCGTGGAACTGGACGCGGTGGAGTCGTTGATCGTGGCCGAATGAGGGGTAAATCGGTATATCATCCAATATACCAACGTCCCAGTGGTATTTACGATGAAAATTCGACAATAACCTCTGCAATGAATATCAAGGTAAAAGCGTAAACAAGTTTTGTGGATATTCATTCGAAAAAATATTTATTAAATGCAGCAGCCCGCCGAACGTAATTGGATCGATAGGAATGGAACTGGTGACTCTGCGATTACTAATAATACCTCGACAACCACGAGTGGTGGTGGCTCTGGAGGGGGTGGTGGTGTCGTAGATTGGAATGGTACACCAAGTTCAAGTCCACGAAAGGAGTTTGCCGGCCATCATCATCGCAACAGCAACATGGAGAACTGGCGACGAACGCGAAACGAAGATGGTTCCGGTGACGGTCCAGTAGTTGCTGGCAGTGGTTCAGAAATGGCCGCAGGTTGGCGTAGCGGCGGAAGTGGAGGTGGAGGAAATACTAATAACAGTTTTGGTACAAATAGCCACCGATGGGGTAGGTTTCTATGGGCTTTATTTATATTTGAAGATATAATGTAAACTATGAAATTCTGAACGGTATTCCGATATTCAAGTAGAAATATTATTTTTGTAGTGCTTTTTGAATTCGATGTAATCTTGCATTCAACATGCTATTTTTATACTTACTATTTATGTTATAAATAGTGCAATCCTCTTTTCTTTTTTTCAGGAAGATCAACAAGTTGGCGCGATGACGAGTCAAATATCGATAGTCAACAGAATAATATTGTTATGCAGCGCTCCATTTCCACTGTTGGCACTGTAAACAATGATCGTGAAAGGAAACAATCTGGAATTGGAACTGTTCACACTTCTGTACGCGTTTCAACATCAGGTGTGAAGAGCTCACAAATGTGGACAGCTGTGGAGGCCGCCGTTAATGATGAGAATTTACCGGAATGGGCAATGGAAAATCCATCCGAAGTTGGTGGTAGCTTTGATGCCAGTGGCGCTTTTCATGGGACTGATCATGATCATAATGAAGTATCTATAACTAAAAGTACACCAATAAAAAGTACTTTAAAAGATTTTGATGTTGAAATAGAAACAAAAGTGGTCAAAGATCAAAGCAGCGATAAGGAGAGTGAAAAAGGGAAAGAAGCTTGCACTAATGATGTTCAATTAATAAAGAAAGGTAATGATGACAGC
Source organism: Drosophila tani (assembly GCA_008042535.1). Taxonomy (NCBI): domain Eukaryota; kingdom Metazoa; phylum Arthropoda; class Insecta; order Diptera; family Drosophilidae; genus Drosophila; species Drosophila tani. The sequence goes on along the minus strand of VNJO01009277.1, from coordinate 41,210 downwards.
TGTGATGTACCTCATATAGATCCAAAAATTATGCACGGTAATGACATTTCCGATCGAATCAAGGATCAAGTTGAGAAATTAATAATGGATGATGATAATAATTTAAACTCTGGTAATAATCAACGATTTGCAGCTGCTGAGCTTATTATGGAATTAAATTCAATTAATGAAAATGCAACAGCAAATGATGAATTACCTCCTCCCACAGCCTTACATCAAAATGCTCCGTTTTCTGAGCAGATTCATTTACATCACCTGCAACGTCATCAGCAACATTTACTGCCGCAAACTCCGCAACATTTCTCTCTCCTTCCTCCTGGTCCATCATTACACCAACATCATCATTCAAATTTGATGAATTCTAACCTCAATGATTTGTGGTTCTATCGCGATCCACAAACGAACGTCCAGGGACCATTTAGCGCCTTGGAAATGACAGAATGGTATCGTGCGGGCTATTTTAATGAAAATTTATTTGTTCGTCGGTTTGCGGATAATCGTTTTCGTCCGTTGGGTGAACTTATTAAATTTTGTCATGGGAACATGCCATTTACCCACAGCCACTTGTTGCCATCACCGTTGGAATTGGAAATGGAAGGAAGTCAAAAGCCCTTATTGGAAGGAGGTCTTCGTGGTGGAAATCAGCAACAGCTGATGGAGGGGAGCAGTCTTTCTGTGGGAAATCAGCAGCAGTTACTGGATGGAGGCGTTCTGCCTGTTGGGAATCAGCAACAGTTACTTCCAACAGCTGCTACGCTTCCAACTGTTCCAATATCTTCAACTGCCCTGCCAATACTTCCCTTGCTTCCACGCAAACATCAAAATGAGGAACCACTAAAGGCCAATGTAACAGCCGCCGCAGAAGCTCTAACCCTAGCAATTAAAGGAAATTTAATGGGTAATACTTCACAATTGCTATCGATGCGTTTCCAAATGCTACAGGATCAATATGTACAGCATCAAGAGTATCAAATTCTTGCGGAATTAACAAAAAACGAATGTTTTCAACGACTTTCGGCGATCGAACGTGAAGCTATTGTTCGTCGAAAAGTACAATTAATTGTTTTACCCGATTATTTAACAAGCTTGAATGGTTTCAGTAATATTTTGTCCATAATTAACCCAATGGCTGGAAGAGATTTATATAATTTGGTGGCAGAGCGGAGTAAAAAGGATCAACAAAACGTTCAGCAACGTTCAATAGTTGAAAATAATTTATTAGATGCTAATAATTTTATATTGAATGCACAAATAATGCAACAGCAGCCGCAAGAGCAAGTAAGAAGTCCAAAACTAGAAGAGTTGCCTTCAAGAAATGATTTAGATTTGTTAAATGAATATAATTTGAGAATGTTATTACGTGGCGGCAGTCAACAACCAACAATTACAGGGGCATCCCCTCAACAACAACTACATTCTTCCTTACAAACTTCGGTGGAAGAAACACAAATTTTAACTGCTCAGAACTTGATGATACCCATGTGGCTGCCTCCTCAGTCTGTGAAACCGCCGAACTCCTCTTCCCAATGGCAAAAGGGAACGATATGGGATGTGGCTACTTTGGAGGAAGAACAAAGTCAACAGCAACAGCCATTAGGAATCCAAAAACAGAAGCAACAGCTAAATAGCAGTTTTACCGAACAAAAACAAGCAGAAGAAAACGTGAACGAACAGGGTTCCATAGAAGAGTCCCATGATATTGTAACAGATGTTCAACACGAAGATGTAACTAAATCATTGATAACTGCGGCGAATGAACCATATAAAACTAAGGAACATAAACAACAAACAAATAAACTAAATTCAAATGTTAGACAACAGCAAAAGCAAATCAATGATGATGACCAAAGACGACGAGAACAAACAGAAGAAAAACGACGGCAAAAAGAGGACCGTAAGCGCCAACAACTAGAAGATGAGAAACGTCGGGCTATTCAAGAAGCCGAAGAAAGAGCCCGACAAATGCAAGAGGAAAAGGAAAGACAACACCAAATACAAGCACAACGACGTAAGGCCTTATTAGGAAGCAATAACAATGCTCCATCCCAATCTTCGTCAGTTCAAGGTACGTTTTCCTATTCATAGTTGCATAAGGAAAGGAAACAAAAATATATGTAGACATATATACATATATACATATGTATGTAGGACATTCCATGTCAATTCGACCACCCCTTATTTTTCGGTCTAAAAAAAAGTGCATACTCACATTTTGGAGTACTCCGTGTTCAGATAGTGATGCTAACATTTTGTCATTAATACTTTTCGAGATAATCGCTTTTGGACAAGAATCTATTAAAAATAGTAACATTAAAATAGTGAATGCAATTTGAAAGACGATAAATATGGGTGTACTTTTATACCCTTGCAGGGTATTATCACTGTGGACGGCAGTCCACGTAGTGACGATGAACAACACAGTGAAGGAAGCATCTTCTACCCCATAAAGTATATATATTCTTGATCAGCATCACCAGACAAGTCGATCTAGCCATGTCCGCCTGTCTGTCCGTCTGTCCGTTGCTGCGCAAACTAGTCTTATCAGTTTTTGAGGTATCGGGTTGAACCATTTTGAATAGTCTTATTTCTCTTGCAGTTAACATATACACCCCTGATCATATTAATAGGTACACTCATAAACTTAGACTTTGAGGTAACAGAAAAAGTTTTCTATATTATTTTAAACTTTAAATTTTGCCTCATTGGTTCTTTAACTATTTGTTTTTAATAAAATAAACTTAATTGTATCATAGGATAATAATATAACAGACAGGAGATAATTTTTTGTCTTAGATACGTTTTCGGTCTGATCATAATAATAGGTACATTTCATGTGTTGGTGAGAAAAAAAGTTTAATTTCCATTTTGGATTCTTTTTTTACGCTAAATTCGTATTTCCCAACTTAGTATCCAGTGTATCCACCTCAATTTTTGGTCACTATTGCTATTCTCTTGGACATAATATTAAAAAAAAGCTCAGCAGGTTTCTACTGGTGTCTCATACCACGATTTAGGGACAGAATCCCATATTTTTACGTAATTTGAAAAAAAATTCTTTGGCAATTTCTTTTTTAAGTCTCCGCACAAGTTTTCTATGGGGTTTAGGTCGGGGGATTGGCCTGGCCACTTCAGAACTTCAACCTTTTGGTCCTCGAAAAATTAAGATAATAGCCTTGATGTGTTCTTAGGATCATTGTCTTCTTAAATTACCCAAACGGAGTGACATATTTTCCACAGCATATGGTACTATAACTGTTTCCAATATGGATTTGTACTCTTCAGCCGTCATTTTGTTCGTAAGTTTGATAAATTGGACCTACGCCGTACCAGGAGAAGCAACCCCCTACCATTATATTACCACCTCCATGTTTGACTGTTTATTTTGTAAACTGTGAATGAAATTCCTTTTCATTAGAGCGTCGAACATTCCTTTTCCAATCATTTCCAATTAAATTTATCTTGTTTTCATCGCTCCATAAAAAGTTTCTCGACTTTTTCTTCCCGATGCATTCTTACCAGCTTTTGTAGTCCCATGCTAAAGTTTGCCCCATGTTGATATTTTTTTTGCGCATAAGTGGAACCTTTCTGGCAATTCTTCCTAGTAGGTGAGCATCTTGTAGTTGTCTTCGGATAGTTGGAGCACTAACTGAATTCCTTATTTCTGCTGCAATAGCCTTTGATGACATAAATGGGTCCTTTTTGCTCAAAAATACTATAAAATGGTCAAGGGTTTCCGTTGTTTATTGTGGCATTCCGCGTGTTTCCTGGCTTGGTTTCCTTTCTAGTGCATTTTTAACAAAACTATGAGACCTGTTTATTTATTTTTCAATGGCTCGCAAAGATTTGCCTTCATTTTTCAGACTAAGAACCAATCGAGTTTCTTCTTTAGTACAATGACAATTTCGATCCATTTTTTTTTTTTTTGTTTAATATTTATTGAACTCTTTTTATTGACAGTAGCTAAACGAAATTTACCTTTAGTTGCCAAAAAACCACTAATTACAAAATTATTTACCCTATATTTATGAGAAACGGAGACTGTACCTATTATTATGATCAGGCGAAATGTGTGGTTGTCTCACAATTTATAGAAAAGCTTCGATATACGGTGCATCGCCTCTTTCAACTCTTTGTCACAGTGTAGCCAGACATTGACAACAACAAAAAATCATAAATAAAAATGCTGTCACACTTTAAGTATGAAAAAACCGTCTTTAATTAAATAATTTCTATGTGTACCTATTAATATGATCAGGTGTGTACATATGTACATATGTCGGAAAGGGCGAAATCTGACGACTGTAGCTGCCATAGAAACAATCGGGTCAAATTGGCCGATTCTCGTTGTTTTAAAAGACATCGGATTCAAATTAAATATTAATCTTTTAATTTATTTATAAATATATATTTTAAATATCCATATTGGACCACTATATCTTATAGCTGCCATAGGTAGTCAAATTAGCAAATTTTCGTTAATTATAAAGATATCTAATTCAAATTAAGTATATGATCCTTAAATTTAATTATAGTCCCAAATTTTTAATTCCATCTAAATCGGGCCACTATATCTTATAGCTTCCATAGGAGCAATCGGGCCAAATTAGCAGATTTTTTTTTATTTTTTTTTTTAAATTTTGGACTTCAACAAAATATATGATCTGCAAGGGTATATAATCTTCGGCTTGCCGAAGTTAGCTTTTTTCTGGTTTCAAATGGGCAAATCCCACGTGTCGCACGTTTCATTCGTACGATTTTGTAAATAAAAATTTAATATTTTTTAGATTTCTGAAAAAATACAGTAAAGTTTTGTATTGTTCTTAGATCTATTTAAGTGTACTTTCAAATGACATAAGGCATAATTTCGTTACATTTTACATTTACATTTTATTTTATTTCGAAAAGCAACTTATTCTGTGCTTAATAGATATCAGACAAAAATCTTCTCTAGAAGAAAAAGTGCAAATATTTCGTATTTTTTGGATGCGAAAAATTAAATATAAAAATTATATTAAATATTCAAAAAAATACATTTTTTTTGAGTTTTTTTTTTGTTGATTTTTACTATAAATCGACCTTTTGCAGGATTTGCCCATATGTATACATTTCTCATAAAAAGTACTAGGCTATATTAGGTTTAATAATAAGTGGGTTACATCAGTTTTTTATTTATTTTTTCTCTTGTGGCCAATCGAAATTCGCTTTTTCAGGTAGAGGAGATTCAGATAGATAATAAATTAAATTTTTTAGATAAGAGGAGGAACGTATTTGCCAAGAAGACCCGTCTTATTATACTTTATTTTATATTTCGGAATGGGAATCTCGGTTTTATTAACAACAGATTCAATATTCAACACTGAATTATTTTTGTATGATTTGATAGAGTGGTTCCATGTACAAAATAAGACAATGAATCCAGAAGCTCCCATGGCTTCAGCAAAGTTGCCGAGCTATGACTCAAACAGTGCGTCCTTGCAATCGACATTCTGTCTTTTGTTTATAAAACCAATATACCTATTTCGTTATATACAAAAATAAATAAAGTATACAAAATTCCTAACAAACACGTTTCTCCTTCCATCCTATAATATTTGGTTTTCTTGTTTATCTAAACCTAAAAAAAAAAACACAAAATTGAGCGAATTTTGACTGGACCAAGGGGAAAATAAAATTATAAAACTTGTATTAGAAAATCCATTTAATATTAAATCTAATATAGTCTAGTAATTTTTTAGTGAAAAAATCGGTTTGAAAAAAGAATATCCGTATTTTTATGCCCGGTGCAAGCTCATGCACCACATATGGTGTACCCTTGCTGATCAAGAATATATTTACTTTAGTGGAAAAGCCTCCTTCACTGCGTTGCAAATATCATGACCCAATTTAAATACCCTCTGCAAGGGTATACAAATTCGAAATGTATAGACAACACTAGTTTACAAATTTATATTTTTTTTATATAATCGTTAAGACCCACTTTATCCGCCTAATTTTGAGTAGCTAAACACGTTGAACTCATTAAAAAAAATTTCTAAAGAACCGTTTTGAAGATATTCGCGAAAAACCAGATTTTTTATACTACGCTAAAAATATCGAAAACCGTTAGTTCAACATATTTCAAATTAGTACATTCCACCTTTCCGACAACATACGGTTATTTATGGTCAAAGCTCTATTAATGAAGATATAAGCACTTAAAGCTACAAAAAGCATGCAATATTTTTGCCCGTTTTTTATAGCTAGATTTAATTTTCTTTTTAAAAATATAAAAGAAAAGTTTTTAAATATTTTCAGTAAACAGATCTAGAGATACTTTTCTCCTTAAAGAGTTAAGGTCAAATATTTGCAAATCGAGTACAAATTCTAGAAGTAATGGAAAATGTTATTAAATTATCATATTGCAGCTGTGCTACAAAATTTGTTTTCAAAGGGAAGTAGCCTGCTTGGCTACCTGCTTTGGCTACCTGAAGCTCCAGCGGCGATTGTCATGCTAAACAATTTTTCATAAAAAAAAAAGACTAAATTCATCTTCTTATTATTACTTTTAGATACCGGGTATCTGACAGTCGAGCTAACTCGACTGCGGCTTTCTAACTTGTTTGCCTATCAAATTGCATGCACGATTAATGTCATTTCAGTGTCCAACTGCGATTATTTCGAACAAATTTAATTTTTAATTACTTGAATTTTGCGTTATTTCTTTGACTTATTATTATCATCTTTTTGCGTTTATTCTTAAGGGAATAAAATTGATGCTTCCATTAAGACCTCCGAAAACCAGCAACAAGAGAGATCCTCTGCCCGTTTACCATCTACATCCATAGCGCCCTGGTCCCTCACCCGATCTCCTAATGCCAACAGCACCGCAGCTCCCGGTCTAGCTGAGATCCAAAAGGCAGAACGACGCGAACGCCGGGCTGATCAACAGCGTCATCAGGAGCAACTTGATAAGCAATCCCGGGCCAATGCAGCAGCTCAAGCTGAAGCTAATGATGTTCTTCTCAAATGGCAATCAGTAGCACCAACTCCAATACCCGTTATGAGTCTCGCGGAAATTCAAGCGGAAGAAGCCAAGCGATTAACAAATGAGCTAAGAAGGGATTTAGAACTTCAACAGCAGCAGCATCTTGGGGTAGGAACATTATCAGGAGGAGCATCTGCAGCAGCGTCTGGAGGGGGCACAACAATGTCAAACATTTGGGGAAATGTCAATAAGGCATGGAGTGGTGCTTCTCCACTGGCTCTTTCTGGCTCCTCTTCCGGATTATGGGACGAAACATCAAGCAATCATCATCCAGCTTCATATTATGGCGGGGGACCTTCCAGTGCAGCTTCCACCACCAAGTCCTCGTCGATTCTGCAGGCACAGAATAAGTCCATCACGAACCCCTTAACATCGCCACGCAATCTACGTAAAAGTCAAACATTGCCTGCTATAAACAATACAGGAAAAACAGCAATTAAACCACAAAATCAAACCGAGAAAGTAAAACTTAAACAAAAAACAGTTGCCACTTCAATTGAGGAAAAAGATAAAGATAGAAAACCGCAGTTTAAGGGTCAGGCAGATCCCTCAATTAGTAAGGTTACTGAATATGAAAATGAGTTTACCAGTTGGTGTATGAAGAGCTTGGACAATATGGCCGCTAAAGTTGATGGTAAATATTAATATCTCCTTTGTATAACTTACAGAGGGTATTATGCTTTTAATTTTAATTAAAATTAACGACCCTATAAAGTATATTCAGCGTTAACAGCCAAGTCCTTTAGCCCCGTCTGTCCGCTCTCCATCTGTCCGTATTTTTTTTTATACGCAAAATACTTTCCGAATAATCTTCTTTTAATTGAAGGTAAATATGTCGAAACATGCCAGATCTGACCACTATATCTTCCATCTACTCCGAAAAATGTAAATTTTGTTTGATCCCTGAATTACGGTTAGACCACCAGGGTATACCTTAGAGAAAGAAGTATATGTGCATTGATATTATTTAAAACAAAAATGCTAAGAACAAAGAGAACGTTTTGAATTTTTTTTTATTTGTGTAGTATATATACATATTAACAAATAAATAACAATATTATTTTCATAGGCTTAAAGGATCGAAAAATTTTTAGTGAAAAAGTTTAAATTCATATGAAATAAGTATATTTGCATACTAAGTGAAAATTAAAAATACTAATGAAATAATTTTTTTATATTTTTCTTTTAGTTTTTAAATAGTTCATATGCTTTCCTTTTTTAGTGAAAATTTGATTAGTCCGGTTTGGCATTGAGGTTGCTAAATTTTGGAGTATTGTAGGGTTCATTTGATTCCATTCCTGGAGCAATGCTTTTTTCAGGTCATTTCCGGTGTCAAACTGGCGTCCATTCTTGTAAACTTTGTTGGATAATATTCCCCAAAAATCTTCTATTGGGTTTAGGTCCGGCTGATCGCTGGCCACTGCAATTACCATCCAAAAAATCTTTTGTTTTACGTGCCCGTATGTATTGGCGCGTTGTCTTGCTGGAAGATCCACTCATCCCCATAAAGGTTTCCAGCAAATTCAATCAGCACTGTTTCCAACAACTATACATACATTTCTGCATTGGTTCTGGTTGGTATAAAACAGAGGGGAGACTTTGCAGCATGCCCAAACCATTAATGATCCTCCACCGTGGTTTTGCTTGTAGCAGTGCTGCCGTTGTTGCCTTTTGTCGCGCCAATACTTTTGGCAGGAGTCAGGGCCGTCTAGGTTAAACTTTTTTTCGTCCGAAAATATATCTTTAGTGAACTCCTCTGACCAAAACTTGTATTTTTCAGCAAATAATAGTCGGGCGGTTATGTGGCGCTTCAATAGCCTCGGTATAGCGTCGCGGGAGGCATATGTAATGGTTTCGTTTTCCTTAATATTACTTTATTATATTAATACGCCTTTTGGATATGTCAAGCTTCAGTTGACCTTTTATCTCCATGCAAGACTTGTTGTTTTCAACGGCTAGACGCCGAATTTGCTCTTGCACCGTGCTTCGATTTCCGTGGGTCTGCCGCTCCGCTTTATTTTCCCATTCATTTCCGGATTTTTAAGGAAGTTTGCAATAGTGTTTCTATGCCGATTTAGTCTGACGGCAATATAAGAAACATTCTTGCCAGATTCGGCCAGCCCTTTGATCTGACCGGGATCTTCCTCAGACAAATTCGTTCCACGTTTTATTCTACCGTAAAATTATAATTTCAACACACCTTTTTATCTCCAAATAATAAAACTTACTTTCTGCTGAATAAAGAAATTTTTTGGATCACACTTCTGAGCCTGCACATATACTTACTTCTTGTGAAAACCACGAGTTGCTACACATATTTTTTAAAACGGTACATAGAATGAAGCGCAAAAAGGAATACTGGAGTGCTAGACCTTCACAAGAGATAACAGTACAAATTGGCATACCTACAAAAAATTTACCGTTACCTGCATAGTAAATATAAGCAAATTAAAAAGTGCACATATACTTCTTTCTCTGAGGTTATTTCCTTCCAAAATCCAAAACCAAAGATCAACATGATCAGTTTCCAACATATTTAGCTGAATTTTTAGCACATCTGTAACTAATCATTATATGGAGATATAAAGTTCGACATTTTCTACTAGTTAACGAAAAAAATCCAAATCCAAATCTGTCCTTATTTTCTTCAGGTAAAATTGTTAAATATCAGGTCTTCCACAAAGCAAAAATATGTAAACAAAGGATGAAAAAAGTTTTCATAAAGAAATTTTCCACTTTCCACCATCGCGAACACACGTTCGTATGCTTTTGGCTATAAAAGTATCCTTAAAAATTTTTTTTCTTGGTTTTTCTCTTATTTTTTCGTATATATATATATATTGGATCAACGTTTGGTGCAAAAAGTAGCCTCAGTGCATATCACGTTATATTTTAATTGCCAAAAAACATATATATATACACAAAAATACGATGATAATGAACATTCAAGAACACAGAAATATCGGCCTTTATACATACATGAAATGATGTGCCGCTACCAACTGGATTGGTGTGCCCCAGCCAAATTTACTGAAAATAGATGTGCAATGTGCAGAGATCTCTTTAGGACAGCTTGGCCCACAGTCTCACTAACGAGCTAGCAAATTACTCTGCCTAGCCTCTTCCGGCACACGGACAGTATACGCACAATATTTACATTCCAGCAGTGCTGACAATTGTTAATTATTATTAAAACTAATTAAAAATTTTAGCTAAATGTAGCCTTTCCTAGCGTTAAATACCTCATTTTCTAGTCATAGTTATATCTATGGAATTAAAAAAGGTATATTTTTTCTCATATCCATCCCTACGTTCAATAAGAGAAATTCTTATTTCTATTGCAGGTAGTATGTAAGTCGGAACGGGGTCAGGTCGAACGACTATATCATATATTTTAACAAAAAATAAATTTAGGTTACACTTGTGTTTTATACCCTTGCATTGTAAACATTAACAAAGCATTAACACTGTGGACGGCAGTCCACGTAGTGACGATGAGCACCAAGACTGTGGTGCGCAAGGAGACTACTATATAGAGCCGTAGAATTGAAAATATGCTATGATAGTCCGATCAGAATTATATATATCTTGATAGACAGGTATTGTAAACCTCTTTAAAACTTAATACTAAGATTTTTCAATAACGGATTAGTTCAGGAGAAATGGGAGTGAAAGTGTGAAATTGAAAATATTGAAAATTGGAGCTGTTGGGGCCGGTGGAGCAAAAATCTCTATTTTAACTATAGCAATGTTTTTTAAATTTCTTTAATTTATCTGCAATGGTTTATAAACTTTAGCTTGTCAAAGTTAGCTTCCGTTCTTGTTTTTTTTATACCCTTGCAGAGGGTATTATAATTTTGCCATGATATTTGCAACGCAGTGAAGGAGGCATCTCCGACCCCATAAAGTATATATATTCTTGACCAGCATCATCAGCCGAGTCGATCTAGCCTTGTCCGTCTGTCTGTCTGTCCGTCTGTCGGTTTCTACGCGAACTAGTCTCTCAGTTTTTGAGCTATCGAGCTAAACTTTTCAGCATAGTCTTATTTCTTTAGCACGCAGTATATATGTCGGAACGGCCGAAATCGGACTACTATATCCTATAGCTGCCATAGGAATGATGGCGAAATTAATTTATAAAAATGTTAACTTCTCTGTTTTTAAACGTATTTTGAGATATAGCAGTTTTTGATGGTTCTAGAATTACGGTTTTTATTATTTTAAGATCGGACAACTATATCATATAGCTGCACTAGAAGTGATCGGTCGATTTATATGAAAATGTAAAATTCTACATGTAAAATGTAAAATGTACAAAATTCGATATTATTTCAACATTACTAAAATGGTTCGATTTTCAATGATCCAATTGCAGACTGCAAGGGTATACCAACTTCGGTTTACCGAAGTTAGCTTTCTTTCTCGCTTTTTTTTTTAAATTTATTGTTTAGTATTTCCCCTAACATTAAAAACTTTTATTATTCTTAAAATTACTGTATAAATGTTTTTATACCCGGTACCTATAGGGTACAAGGGTATTATAAGTTAGTGCCAACCGAGAATGTATGTAACAGGCAGAAGGAGGCATCTCCGACCCCATAAAGTTTATATATTCTTGATCAACGTCACCAGCCGAGTCGATTTAGCCATGTCCGTCTGTCCGTCTGCCTGTCCGTGTGAAACAACAGATCTCAGAGACTATAAGAGCTAGAGCTACCAAATTTTGTGACAACATTGGAATCTGTTGCACTCAGATCAAGTTTGTTTTAAAATTTGACCACGCCCACTTCCGCCCCTGAAAATCTTAAAAAACTGTATATAAGCTATAATCATAATTTTTGGCTTAAAGTAAATAGATATAATAAATAAGTAGGCAATCGCGGACGTGTTTTGAAAATTTGAGTAAAATGGGATGATAAACATGGAAGGTTTTAAACAATAAAGTTTCTTTGTATGATTATTCTTCTTCTCTATCTCAATAGCTAAGAACTCAGACACTCAAAAAGGCTTCCGTAGCATTGAGTCAAAACAAGAGGTCAATAGTCACTCTCGTTCTATCGCACTGCTCAGGAATACATTCCGGGTGTATGAGCACACAGCTTTGGAGAGAGAGTGTCAGTGCGTGTTGCGCAACATGTCCCTAGCAACATTCGTCTTTTTTGGAGGTTGCTCAACATGCTTCTAGCAACTTTTGTCTTCATTTCTCAACATTTTCTTTTTTCAATGTTCATGTCTAATTAATTTAACTTAACCCACAATTCTTTGGGTACCGGGTATCTCACATTCGGTCACACTCGACTGTAGCTTTCCCACTTTATAATTTATCACTTTTGATTATGATTTCCGTGTTTTGATCCTAAAAGATTTTAAAAAACATTATACTGCACTGCGTAAAAGCGTGATATTATCAAAAGAAAATCAAACAAAAAAGATGGTTAATTGATAAGATATTCCATTAAAATAATAAAAAATGCCATAAAACTTAAGGCATCGACTGAAAAACGTTAACAAAAACGATCCCTGATTTCTTCTCATGTCCAATAAATTGATGCCTGAGAGAGTCTTTCAGTTATTTTACTGAACTTAACAGTTGCCTAAAATTAATGGAACAGAGCAAACAGTTCACACATATCTCAGGCAACATAACCCAAAAGTATGTTGTTAGGCTCAGGCCATTAACATAGAAACATGCACATTTTTTATGAATGCCCAACATCTTAAGAATATAAGGTCCAAATTTGACATCGATCGGAGAAAAAATAACGTAGTAATGGGTAGTTAAACGGAGGTCACTCTATGTTCGATGTATGGGGAGCCAAAACATTAAAGCGCTCTCCTGAAAAGTGTCATTTTCAATGTCGGTGTACACGATTACTCAAAATCTACTTGAAATTTTGCACACAGCTTCTGCAACTAACTCTCCAGGTATCACCGCCGGGGTTTTTTTAATTTTATTTTGTATGGTATTTTTTATTTAACAATTAAACTTTTTTTTTAGTCAGGAATTGAATGTTTGACTTCAAACTTTCATGAAAAATCGAAAAAAAAGATAAAATGAAAAACTCGACAGTGATACCTCCGGACAATTATCCTTTAACTAATGCATATTCTAGTTTTCATATCAGACGATTCTGTGGACCGTTAGGATGTACACCGCAAATCAAAGGAGCCCCGGGAGATTACCTATAACTCCTATAGCTGCACATATTTTTCAATGAAATCTTTTTTAAAAAATTGTCCAAATGTAAAGTTATTACATGTCATTTAAATAAATAAACTAGCTCAAGCCGTTTCGCCACAAACAGTGGCCCGTTTTGCACCGAAATAACCCTACCCCCCCTTAACATCTTCAATTAGACATGTATAGGTATGTGCCTTTTCATTTTACCTACAGTGCCAGATAATTCACAGTCGGTCACACTCGACCGTAGCTTTTTTGCTTCTTTATTTTTAACCATTGATCTTAAAACAAAAATTTTTAATATCAAACAAAAACACCTCTTAAAGAGGTAAGAAAAGTAACTACTAGTAAACTAATTACAAGTTGATTGGCTTCAACTCGAGCTATTAAATGATAAAAGTAAAATAAAAAGATTTTTTTTGTGTAAAACTTTAAAATCTCTTTTATAAAAAACATATCCATAGAAAAAAGAAAATTAAAGCCATTTTCGTGATCTGGGAATTCAACTCTACCAGAATTTTGCATAAACAGGCTTTGAGCATTTTTATTTTTATTTTGTAAACTTAAGTAATAATATTCAAAAATATAAAAATATAAAGTTGCACTTGATATTATGTTGGGATTGCACCAGGTGCAATCTTAAGGCTCTTGTGGTGTTTGTCATTATTATCTTGCAAAAGGCACTTCAGAATGACAGATGTATGACAAAAGAAAAGGATGCTCGCATTCATTGTATTCTTATTCTGCTGTAGTTTTTGTGCTTGTTTTATTTAACGCAAAAGCATTTGAAACTGGGTATCTCACAGTATTTCACAAATTGTAATAACTACAGTCCCTAATATTCAGGGATATATAATATAATATAAAATAATAATATAATATAATAAAATATAATATATAATATATAAATATAATATATAATATATTTATATTGTGTTATTGTTTAGATGATTTAGCATATCTACCGCCAGCCCGAAGGCACAGAAACTTCTTTGCCACTTGTTGGATCGTTATTTCTTGAGATATGTATGATCAGCTCTATTCAAATTTATGTATGTTTTCAAATTTAATTCCCCCGAATTGTAAAAACAGCAAAAAAAGAATTTTAGAAACTATCGAGCTCTGCAATTTTACCTACCATATATCTGTTCTGGAGGTCGACCTAGTAATGTGTTTTTTTTTTCATTGTCTTTGAATGGTTGGGTCCAATTGAATTCTGCAATACTATTTAAACTTTAACCTCCCGAAGTTAGTTTCTTTTCTTATGAATACATATGTATAGCTTATATTTATTATTTTTTTAAATTATATTTCCAGTTCCAACATTTGTGGCCTTTTTGCAGGATTTGGAGGCGCCATATGAGGTTAAGGATTATGTTCGCATATATCTTGGTAAGTTATTTCGTAAAATATAAATAAATGTATTGTAAATGAGATAAATGTACATTTAATATAAAATTTTTTAAATATAAAGGCTAAGTAAATTATTAACTGCGATCGCATCGCTCTGGCTGTTCCCTGCAGTACCAGTCATCAACAAGTCATCAAAAAACTTTGATGTTGATGAATCATCGATGAAATTCCATACAAAGTATTGATTAAATTAACATTGGTATGTCCTTGGGCGTCATCAGTGACAAATCCATCGATGATTCATCAACTTTTCATCAAGATTTCACCGAAATGCCATCAGCATAATTTTTGAAGAGAAAAATCGAGAAAGTCGGTTTTGCCACGATTGTCGAACGAGAGCGTCGGTTCGGCCGAAGCCGAAGTCGTCATAAAACGTTGATGACAACGGCCTACTGGTGACAACTGGTACTGGAGGGTTGTTATAGAACAAGCGTAACAAGAATACTTACGAGATCCGAAGCGTAGATCATTTTATGTTGTTTTTTATTCCTAGAATAAAATGTAAGCTTTTAAAAGCTTCTTATATTTTTCGGGTTTTAATGAACGGATGAATTTTATTTTTTTCGTCAGGTGAAGGAAAAGATTCATTGGACTTTGCCAAACAGTTTTTGGAACGTCGCAGCAAATACAAGAGCTTGCAGCGAGCACAAAATGCACACAACGATGACATGTGCAAGCCAGCGCCGGCAATAACACCATCGTCGAATGATAATGCTGATAATAAGGTGTGTTGAAACTCTGCCTTTCTAAATTTCTTTTTAATTTCTTTATTTTCATAGAACAAACAGAAGAAAGTGAAGAAGAATAAGATGACGAGAATGGATGCACGGAGCATTCTTGGATTTTCGGTAACAGCAGCCGAGGGTCGTATTAATGTCGGCGTTCGAGATTATGTCGATGGCCCATAACCTACAATTAATATATAAAATTACAACAAAAATCGTATGATACAAACTTTTGAATTTAAACCAATAAACAACGTTAAAAGATAATATAAATTCCGATTTCTACTTGTACTTTTTTTTTTATTTTTTATTATACCTATAGGGTATAAGGGTATTATAACTTAATGCCAACCGAGAATGTATGTAACAGGCGGAAGGAGGCATCTCAGACCCCATAAATATCACCCGCCCTCGAAAACCATGAAAAAACATGATTTTCGTCTCAAAGTTATTTCATACGAAAAAAATTCATTTGCGCGGACCTGCTGTAAACATTTCAGTAAAATCTGATAATAAACATGGGAGTTACTAAACAATTAAGTTTCTGTGTATACTGAGCTCCTGTAGCATCTACGCTTGTGTTGGCAGCACAATAGGTATTGCTCAACATGCTCGTAGCCACATTGTCTTTTTTTGTGTATGAATCAACATATTCCTAGCAACATTTGTTTTCATTTGTCAACAGTTTTCATAAATTTGAGCATATTAAGACAAAGTGAATTGGCCATAATCATGGGCCTTTTAGTTTGAACTCTCAATGCTTTTGGTACCGGGTATCTCACAGTCGGTCACACTCGACAGTAGCTTTCCTACTTGTTTTTTTACGGGTTTTTCATGTTAATTTTTTTTAATATGAAAGAAAAGAGAAGTTTAATTCTGTTTTTTGTTTTTCACATGTTTTGTATTTTTTTAAATTTAAAAAATAAGCAATTAGGAAAGCTACAGTCGAGTGTTACCTACTATGAGATACCCGGTACCCAGAGCAGATTAGGTCAAATTAAAAGGCACATGGACATGGTTAATTCAGTTTGTATAAATATGCTCAAATTGAGGAAAAACTTAAGTTAAACAGGGCGGAACAACAAATTTAAAAAAATAGATAAACGTTTCTAGATAAATTTTGAGTAACACCCATTTGTTCACGAACAAAAAATATGGATAGCATACAGATGTAGATTATGTAGTAGTTCAGCATACATAGAAATTGTATTGATTGATATTTCCCATATGTATCATCCGATGTTCAGAGCACGTCCGCACAAATGTATTTATTTTATATATATTTAATCAAAACCGAAAATCACAAGGGCGGAAGTGGAAATTAAAGCGATCGGACTTATAGTTTTGACGGAGTCGTGTCCACCGCAAATGTATTTTCAAAAAAAACACAAATTGGAGATAATCGCGTTTAAAGTTCCAAGTTTGTTTTTTACGTACCCAGAGGTAGATCTCTATAAAAAACAGGGTAATTCAAACGTCGCTAGTTCAACATATTGACGGCGGAACTAGTATTTAATATAGGAACAACACGTCTGTGAATCTGACACCAATCGAATTACTGGTTCTTGAGTGGAACAACTTCTGTCAATTAATACATTTTCAATAAATTAATTTCGTGGGCTAATAAAAATTAGCTTTTTAAAGAACAACAAGATAGAAAGCTAACTTCGGTAAGCCGAAGTTTGTATACCCTTGCAGTCTGCAATTGGATCATTATAAATTCATTTATTTTGGTAAAATTGAAAAAATATCGAAGTTTGTAATCATGTTTAATCATGTAAATCAACCGATCGCTTATATGGCAACTATATGGCATAGTTGACCGATCTTAATGAAATTAAAACAGTAATTCTAGAACAGTAATAAACCGCTATATCTCGAAATTTATACAAATACTACTGTGGGCAAAAAGTAAGGTGAATTTGTTTGTAAAGTGAAAATTCTTTATTTATTCTCCTGAATCAATTTTATCCCCTTTAAAGTAATCCCCTCCCGGTAAAGTACACTTATGCCAACGTTTCTTCAAATCCTCGAAACAGGCCAAATAATCCCTTTCCTTTATCTCTTCAATCGACTCGAAACGCGTTCCCCGGAGTGGTCTCTCGAGTTTTGGGAATAGCCAGAAGTCACACGGAGCCAAATCAGGTGAATACGGTGGTTGCGGAACGATATGCGTCGAATTCTTGGCGAAATGGTCACGAAGAACGAGTGCAGTGTTCGACGGTGCATTATCGTGATGCATAAACCAAGAGTTGTTGGCCCATAATTTTGGTCTTTTTCGACGAATTGCTTCACGCAAACGACGCATAACGCTCAAATAATATTACTTATTAACAGTTTGGCCAGGTGGAAGGAATTCAAGTGCACTACACCACGAAAAAAAAATAAAAAAAACTGTCATCATAACCTTGATTTTCGAACGACTTTGACGTGCTCTTTTCGGTCTGGCCTCGCCTTTAGCACGATATTCGCTTGATTGGTCTATTGTTTCAGGGTCGTAAGCATAAATCCAAGTCTCATCGCCCGAGATTATGCATTTGAGCTTGTCCTGATAGTCAGAAAGCATTGTTTCACACACATCAACGCGATGACTTTTTTGCATGAAATTGAGCGTTTTCGGTACCAAACGAGATTTGACTTTTCGTAGGCCCAAATGGTCTTTCAAAATGGTTTTCACAGATCCTTCTGATATTCCGATCATATTAGTAAGGTCTCTAACAGTCAACCGCCGATTTTTGAGCACTAATTCCTTCACTCCATTGACGCGTTTGTCATCTGTTGACGTCGATGGTCGTCCGGAACGCTCTTGGTCATCAACACGTTCCCGACCCTCTTTGAAGTCTTTGTACCACTTATAAACATTTTTCTGGGACATGGTAGAATCACCAAAGGCCTTCCGCAACATCCTTAACGTTTCCGCAGCAGAAATTTCATTCCGCAAACAAAATTTGATGGCACTTATCTGCTCAATTAAATCAGACATTGTAAAAATCGACAAATGCACTCTTGATCGTTTGGTAAACACAAGCGTAAATATAGTACTGATACTGACATTGACATGAAATTACCGCCAGAAGTCATCAACAGTCCTGCCAACTAAAAAAAAAAAAAAACTAGTCTGCCATCTTAAGCCCGCGAATTTTAAATTGAAAATTCACCTTACTTTTTGCCCACAGTAGTACGTTGAAAATCAGAGAAGGTATATTATACCCTTGCAGAGGGTATTATAATTTTGACCGGATGTTTGCAACGCAGTGAAGGAGGCATCTCCAACCCCATAATATATATTCTTAATCAGCATCACCAGTCGAGTCGATCTAGCCATGTCCATCTGTCTGTCTGTCCGTCTGTCGGTTTCTACGCGAACTAGTCTCAGTTTTTGAACTATCGAGCTGAAATTTTCAGCATAGTCTTATTTCTTTAGCACGCAGTATATATGTCGGAACGACCGAAATCGGACTACTATATCCTATAGCTGCCATAGGAATGATGATTATATATACTTTATAGGGTTGGAGATTTCTCCTTCTGCCAGTTACATACATCCTCGGTTGGCACTAACTTATAATACCCTTGTACCCTATGGGTGCTGGGTATAAAAAGACTATGCTGAAAATATTATCCTGAGGGACTTGTTCTGACCGACAGACAGACGGACATGGCTAGATCGATTCGGCTGGTGATGCTGATCAAAATTATATATACTTTATGAAGTCGAAGATGCTCCTTCAAATATGCAAATATCATGTCAAAACTATAATACCCTCTGCAAGGGTATAAAAATGCAGTTGGAGCAATATCCTGGCTTGATGGAGAGGAAATCAGCCACCATATACATATACTACTTGCGTAGCAAGTAGATTATCAGCATGTTTCATTCAGATAGGTCAAAACTGTCCGCCTGCCTATCTGTCAGTTACTATAAAAACTAGTCTGTCAGTTTTTAAGCTATCTGAATTTAACTTTGCAGATAGTGTTTTTTCTATTGTAGATAGTGTATAAGTCGGAATGGACCAGGTCTGGCGACTATATTATATAACTGCCATTGAAACGAACGGTACATTAATAGTAAAAATCACTTCACCTGTTGCATCATCTGAGATATGGTAATGTTTTATGATTTCAGAGTTTCGGATTTAATTTTTTGAAAATCACATTTTTAGTTACCATAGGAACGATTGGTAACTGTATAGAAAAATGTAAATGTGAAATGTATTGGTTAAAATAATGAGAATTATATGCGCTTATAATCTGAGGTATAGATACTTTTAACAATTAAAAAATAATATTTTAAATTTTATCCGAATTGGATAACAATATCATATAGCTGCCATAGGAGCTATCAATTAATTTATTTGAGAGCCTAAGAAAGTCAACCAAGGATCGGTGCTCTTACATTTTAATGTTTAATACCTCTCCTGTTAGGTTTTTATTTTAATCGATTTTCAATGATCAAATTGCAAACTACAAGGGAATTTAAACTTCTGTTTCTCAAAGTTAGCTTTCCTTCTTGTTCATATTAAAGCTGGCAGAGGAATAATCAATAAGGTACATCGCTCATTTATTATTAAATTACCAATAAAATTAAAAAAAAAAAAATACATGTTCCTATTACAAAGACGTACATATGTATGTATGTATATTGATTTGCATATTTTTGTATTTTAACGCTTCCCTGTGTGTGTGTGGTCAACACTTTCCACCAAATATCGCCTTAGAATATATGTACACATTTAAGATATATTTATTTTGGTATTTGTACGTACACACACATGATCGTTTGTATGTGTGTGTTTTAAAATTAAACTTTTGTGTGAAAAAGTTATATGTGAGAAATGAGTTGATATAGTAAATAGGCAAAAAATGTGGACAGTGTGGAACGTATCTTTGATGTGCACTCATATTCTACGAAATTCTACGGCGTATGTATATTCCTCGGTTCATTCTTCCGAGAATTGATATTTTATTATTATCTTTCTTACAAATACAGCTCGATTTCTCAGTATTGTTTTAAAGTATAATTTATTACACATTTGTAACGAAACTAGTTGGAAATCGGGTATAAAATACATAATTTCTTTCATTCGTTACTATTTAAAATATAATTATTATTACTTTAATCCACTGCTTAAATATTATATTGCATAACTTAGTGTACTCAACTTCGCGTCAAGTGATTAACTTTCTATCCATTTAAATTTATTGAAGTGTACGTTTATGCTTGGTATTTGTGTACATATTGCACATACATATTACCTTTATATATTTTGGCACCTGTTGCTTCTACTTCTTTCTTTTGATAGGATATGAATACTAATTTTAGTTAATTTTTTTTTAAATTTAGTTTATTACACTGATATAACTGATTTTATTTGTGAAATGGATTCTACACTCGAAACCGTGGTAAGTACGAAGAAAACGTGATGAAATATTAATATATAAAACATACATACTTATGTGGGAACAAAAGAAATTATAAGTTAAAACGTGTAAAAAAAGATAACAAACAAGAAAGAAAGCTAATTTCGGTAAACCGAAGTTTGTATACCCTTGCAGTCTGTAATATGATCATTAAAAATCGATCCATTTTGGTAAAATTGAAAAAATATCGAAGTTTGTAAATTTGAAAACCACTTACCTACACATTTTACGTGTAGACTTTTACAATTTCATATAAATAAACCGATCTCTTCTATACCAGCTATATGACATAGTTGTTCGATCTTAATAAAATTAAAAACGTAAATTTAAACCCGTAAAAAAACGCTATATTTTGAAATTTATAGAAATACTTTGAAAATTAGAGAAGTTTTTTATTTTGGTTCGCCATCATTTCTATGGCAGCTATAGTAGTCTGATTTCGGCCGTTCCGACATTGTATATACAGATAGACTGACATATAGACGGACATAGCTAGATCGACTTGGCTGGTGATGCTGATCAAGAATATATATACTTTATAGAGTCGGAGATGCCTCCATTACTGCGTTGCAATCATTTGGTCGAAATTATAATAAAATTATATTACCCTCTGCAAGGGTATATAAATATAAAACATTTAAAAACGTATATAATTTAAGGAAAATCATAGAAAAAATATGCGTATTTTATAACGATACAAAAAACTTAAATCTTACTTAGAAATCCAACTGAAAATGTGTTTTAAAAAGTGTTACGATGGGTAAACTCATCCTGAATTTGGGTTTGGGAAAATATTTTTTGTATACTTTTAAGAACATTTTTTTACAGTTAAAACAGTGGTTTCTGGGGCATCCGTGATAGAGATTTCTAAACTTTAATATAGTTGGCATTTCGCCTACATTTTTCTCCAAAATTCTTAAGGTGAACGTTGCCGAAAACGGAAATTCAACTGAGAAGGAGCTTAACAACGATGTAATTACCATTAAAGTGGCTCTTGCTTCCAAAAAAGATAATGGTTGCGAGATCGAGAGTCCAGCCATCAAGTCCGAACAAAACGATGGCTTAGATATAAACTTAATCGGAAGTACCGAAAAAGAGGTTGATAGGAAATCGTCGATTACTGATAACTCGACCGATATTATTGACAAAGAATCCACAATTCAATCAGATTCTAATGAGGTAATCACAGATACTGATACAAAGACGACAGATCCGGCTATCGAAAAACTTCCCCTATCGAAAGTTGATAGCGTATTAAAAATTGAAGCTTCATTGGACCCACAAGATAAATCAAAAACACTAGTTGATGTCGAAGAAAAAGCTCCAAATGTCGAAGATTCAGAAGATGATGGCGAAGATTCTTTTTCCGAAGACGAAGTATTTTTTCAGCTTTTTATATAAATTAATTATTAATTAAACGCTTACAAACAATTTTTAAATAGCTGCTGCGTTTCCTAACGTTTATATTTGTTTAAACCTAAAATCTTAATTATATGCGGTCACTCTGTGTCCTCAAAGAAGAAGAGTGTGTGTATGCTTTAAAGGTGAAGCTTATAATATAGGAATATTTAACCAACTGGTTATTTTTTAACTTTAGGGTACATTAACGTTTTTTGAACAGTATATATGTTTTAACAATTGCGCGCTTTGCGGCTTTCAAAAGCTTTCCCATACATTTTGTGTTGTAACTTGAATGTTTTTATATATTACCTATATAATATTTCAGGATCCTAATGAACAGACAACGATTTCATCGGAGTTGGCCGCGGAAAACTACAATAATAATGAAATTGTAGCACCAAACGAATCTCAGAATGAAAAGGTAGAATAATATATAATAAGTAGTAATGGAGTGATATGTGTGTCACTGGAGATTCAACATGATTTGGTGACGATATAAATATGGAAATTCTGGCTTGGGGTTTTATATACATTTCAAGGTTATCGCGCTCTTATGTATGTTTAAAACTTATTTTTAGGAAAAAAGCCTTGAAAAAACGCTTCACAAGGACAAAGGAGAAGAAGGATTGTCTACTGATGTATGTTCATATCTTATCTACCGTGTTGATTCTATTCTATTATATTATTTAATCTCATCACAAGGAGTTGGAAAATGGCTCGGTTCGATCCGAAGTTTCGATAAAAAAAGCGAATAATATTGTTGATGTTTCAATTTTGGATCAGGTAAGACTTCAATATTTTTTTAAAGACAAGGTGGGTTATTTCAATACCAGGCAAAATTTCGTTTATTAATTTTATAGCCTTGCAAGGTATTCTAATTTTAGTCAGAAGTTTGCAAAGTATCATTTCCGACCCTATAAACTATATTTATTTATTCTTGGTCAGCATCAACAGACGAGTCGACCTCGCCATGTCCGTCTGTCCGATTATACACAAACTTGTCTCTCAGTTTTTCTAAATGAAACAAACCAGATCGAAGGACTATACAACGACTATAAGAAACAAAATTATAGCTTCGCTTATTTAATTTATATATAATAAAAATTAAATAAATTAATCTTAAGGTATAGCTTTCTAAAATACGGGTTTAATTTCATTAAGATTAAACAGCTATGTCATCATAGGAATGAACGGTTAAATGTAAAATGTAATGAAAATTGATATAGCTTCATAAATTTTATATTCGGTACCCATATGGTACAAGGGAATAAGTAAGTGCCAACCGAGAATGTATGAGGCAGAAGGACAAATCTCCGACCCTATAAAGTATATATATTCATGATCAACGTCACCAGCCGAGTCGATTTAGCCATGGCTGTCCGTCCGTCAGTCTGTCCGCGTGATCTCAGAGACTATAAGAGCTAGAGTTTCCAAAATTTGGTGACAACATTTGAATCTCTTGCGCGCAGACCAAGATTGGCTTAAAATTTGGCCACGCTCTCTTCCGCCTCTCAAAAATCGTAAAAGTTAATAGATAAAATTAATAGGCTTACATGGACGTTTTCTCAAACTTTGAGTATAATCGGATGATAAACATGGGAGATATTAGCAATAAGGTTAGAATTTTAAGACACCCCCCAACTCCTGACCTTAGAATACCGCAAAACTGCAGATTGTAAACAAGAAATTACGATAAATAATTATATTTTTTTGCATTACCTCATTTTGGCAGAACTGGCAGCAGAAAATGTATTAATTGAATAAAAATGAGAAAAAAAACTGTAAAAAAACATTAAAAAAATATATGTATATATTTATTGGATTTTGCGTGATTGGAACTCCAATTTTTTTGCATAATTTTTAATTTATTTTTTTTATATATATTTATATTAATTGGAACTCAAATCTTTTTTGCATAATTTTTAATTTATTTATATTATATATATTTATATTACTTTATTTATTTATTTACTTTAAAGGACAAAAAGCTGGAGGAACACATACCTGTCCAATCCGAATTTCCCGATACAAAAACGAATGAAAGTGGAAGTGTAAAGTCATTGGATCAGGTAAGTTATTTTTGTATTGTATGGATCAGCTTTCTCTGTGTTCAAATTGAAAAAGGAGAAAATTAAAATCAAGTAGGAAAGTTACAGTCCAGTGTGACTGACTGACAGATACCCGGTACTTAAAGACTTGTTGGTGAAATTAAAACGCAGACGGACTTGGGAAAAATATAATGCTAACAAATGAAGGCAAATCTTGCTAGGAACATGATGAAGAACACCCATTGGTGCTGTCAACACAAATGTAGATGTTGCAGAAGGAACATTATTGTTTAATAGCTTTCATGTTTATCATCCGATTTTACCTTTAATTTTAACAGCACGTCTGCACAAATGTTTTTTTATATCTATTTACTTTAATCAAAAATCAAGACTATAGCTTAGTTATCGTTTTACATTATTTTCGAGGACGGTAGCGGGCCAAATTAGAAAGTTGTGTTTAAATTTGGTAGCTCTAGCTCTTATTTCTGTTGTTTCATACGGACATGGCTAAATCGACTCTACGCACAATTAATAACTTTTGAACCAAGTAAGATAATCGAATAATAAAAAAAGCATATGCCAGATAATTGTTTAACCTATTAAAAATATGTTTAAACATTGATACTCTTCTTAGATGATTAGTTATAATTTATCAAAGTCAAATGTATAAATATCTATAAAAAATCAAGTTTATTTTACTAATAAAATTTTTTGTTCACCTTTTGATATTTTTTGTGTGCTTATCTTTAAAGTTTTTAATTAAAAAAAAGTTTGACACATAAAAAAAAATTGTAATTGTAATATTTTTGTAACTAGGTTTATCAGGGATTTTATACCAGGGCTGCAAGAAATACAATTTCTGGAAGAGAATTTTGGCAAGAATAATGTTTTTGAATTCCCATTGCCTTGTATCTGAGTGCTGGTATTTTAGCTTGGTAGATTTTGTAAAGCGTTCAGTGTTTTGTTTGGGCAAAGCTTAATTAATACCAAAAAAAAAGCTTAATATAATACAAGGATATTGCATTCCCATACAAACAACGTTTCGTTTTCGTTTCAAGCTTTATGGGGCGGGCGCGTGGGTAAAAATAGATAAATGACGAACTACTTCGTTCGGTTCTCTTCTTCGGCTTTTTCGTTAGTAGATTTCTCGAATCCCGAAATTTTCGTCAACCAAAAATTTATCTTGTTTTTATCATGATACAATTATATAAAGGTAGTCTTATCGAGAAAGCTGCCCTTAATTGTCCATTAGTTCGTCAAACGTTGTCGAATGAGATGGTGCTCGATTTTTTTTAGGAATTTTAGGAAATATTTGTCCAAAATTATTATTTTTTATTAATATTTTTAGGCAATGCGATGCCTAAAACTTCATGTTTAGGCAATGGAAGCCTAAATTTTAGATAATGATTGTCCAAATTCCTTTTTTTTTTTTAATAATAATTGATTTAAAAAACTTCCATTATGGCCTAAAATAAAGGTAATATTTATAAACTGCTTAACTTAAACTATAATATTGATTTTGTATTAATACAACCATTTAAAATAATAAAGGTGTGAGTGAAACGAATGTATACGACAATAGAAAATGTGTATTAACCCTTATATGCTGTTTGGGGTTAAAACTTTTCTATTATATTAAAAAGCTCGATTCGGCGGCTTAGCTTGTTTTGGAATTTCTGGTTCCGGAACAGCATTATTGTATGGTCGCCTTCTTTTTTAAAGTCGTCCCCTTATCGGTTGTCGACTTTCTCTGTGGAGCACTCAAATTCAGGCTGCACTTCAAAATTTGCTCCCACAACGTTCTCCTAATCAAAAATTTTTTTGCATTGATAAAATTCGACGTGTTTCCGAAAAAAAATGGAAAAAAAAAACATTTCTATACCTCCTATAATTATATCATGTTTCGGAGTTTACAATTGCTCCTACCTCGGATCGTTTCTAACTACCTCCTAATTCACAATTGCTCCTACCTCGGATCGTTTCGAAAACGCTCCTTTAAGGTGCTATTTATGTAGTTCCCTTTTTCTCCTGCTTCGGATTTCTCCGAAAACGCTCCTTTATGGTGCTATTTCGGGAGTCCCTTTTCGTTTCTACTTCGGAGCACTCTAAAAATGGATAGCACTAAAATATTTTGTGAGTCGACAGCAAAATACCCCAAAGTTCATATACATAATTACACCAGTTTACAAAATAAAAAAAAAATGCTCCAAGCCTGTTGATGCGAAATTCTGGTAGAGTTGAATCTCCAAATCACGAAAATGGCTTTATATTTTTTTTTTCTACGGATACTTTTTTTTAAGATTTTTTTAAATTGTAAAATTTTTTAGAAAAAATAAGACTTAAGGCGGCGGGATTCCTTAAGACTTATGTTCTGTCAAGGTGCTATTTTGAAATGAAAAAACCCGATTTTCCAATTATACGAATTGGTTAAGATCTTGACTACATTTCAACTAAAATTCAGGAGTAATATCGATTTGAAGGGGGCGCTCTTGTACAGAATACTCCTGCCATATTTTTTTTGCAGAAAAAAAGGTTTGTTTTTATACCACGTTTTATGGCGCGAGGCCGCATAAACCCTTAATGGAACCAATGACCCAAATCAAATTAATACATTGCACATTGGGATGAAATATCTTTATTTTGGCCACAACTAAAAAAGTTCGTGTTAATATATCAATAATGTTACAATTATTTCAAGCTAAGAAAAGTCCCTAGACATCGAAAATATTTAATTGGTATTTTATTGAGCAGCCCTTGTCTTCCACCAGCCCTTGAAAGTCAGCCGTTCTTGCCACGTGGTGCTTGCAAGCTTGCAGATTAGACAAGTTTCTTAACTTTGGCGTTCTTGTATTTTTAAACAGTTTGACCAATTTAAATACCTTAAAATGGAAAATGTTTCGCATGGTATGTAGAAAATATGTGTATAAGTCTTTAATTATGTGTGCTTTCGTGTTGTCATGTTTTTAATGAAATACGTAAACACTAGTTTTGTTGATTCTAACCTTAAAATATCTAGCAAGATACAACAGGATTCAAATAACAACTTATGTGGTAGTATGTGTTATTATGTGTATATTCCGATAGCATTTAATTAATTAGAGGGAATTTGAGGGGTTAAATATTTCAATAGATGTAACCGACGTATTTCACCGAGCTTTGGATTCTTTTGATCCTTACTTATCAAGCATCGCTCCAAAAAAGAGTTCAAAATCACACTCATTGCCAAGTGAAGTTATTGCAATTTTAGTTTCTCCAAAACCGGAAGATGCAGCCCAAGTATATAGTGTTGAAGACGAGTTTACAAAAATACCATATTTTGATTTTCATTTAGAAGAAGAACGTTTATATTAATACAAGTTTATGTACTTATTTTTAAGTTTTCGTTAATTAAGCTATGTTATTATATGCAAAAATATTAAAATATAACAATTTTCTAACAATTGTGGATAAAAAAAATGAAGAAAAAAATATAACAACATATGAATTTTATATATACTGCAGTTCTATTATGTGGGCGGCAGGAAAGGCAAGGTTGCAGTGTAAAAAAAAATATCGAAATTCACAAATAATATAAGCAGCAAATTCTCCAAGTTTCAACTTTCTAGCTTTAAAATTACGGTTGTGGCCAAAATAAAGGCTTTTCATCCCAATGTGCATTGTCTACGTATGTATATAAGGGCGATTATTTAATTTTTATCTTACTTCAACTTAATTTTGAATTTTTTTTGGTTATTTAATAAAACTAAGCTTATTTCATAGCTAAATCATCACATCCAGCAAAGTTAACAGAGCATCTAAAGGCGTTGTCCAACACTGTACCTTTAATCTAGTAGACATCCGTCAAAAAATTAAAAAAAAAATCCCATCATACTGAACTTTGAAAATCGATGAAAAATCTATTTTTCAACGGATTTCTGGAGTTGTAGGCCTGTTTGATACTTTGGGCGATCAACTTTATAAAAAAACAAGTTTTGATTTTCCAACGGATTTTTCGAGTTTTTAGGATGCTAACATTTGAGTTAACGGATTGAAATTTCCACTTTTTTCAAGTTTATCGAGCTATAGCACACAAAGTACTTATCCAATATACATAAAGTGTTTTAAAATCTGTAAAATAATACATTCGAATGCTAAATTGGTTGGCTACAACTCGAGCTATAAAATGATAAACGTAAAATGAGCGGATTTTTTTTGTGTACAACTTTAAAAAACCTTAAAAAAAAACGTATCCATAGAAAAAAAAAAATGTTAAGCCATTTTCGTGATTTTAAGATTCAACTCTACCAGAATTTCGCTTGGAGCATTTTGAGTGTAAACTAGTGTTATACATATCGGGGCAAAAATGATTTTGAGAGAAATAAAGCAGTAAGTTCTGTTTGTGTTCCCTGGGTTTTTTTGAATGATTGTCTTTCTTGTCCTTGCCTCTCTGCATTCTTCCATTAACTGCTTAAAAAGCATAAAATTATGATATATATATATTAAAATTTATATATTAAAATTTTCTGGTGTTGGAAATTTAAGAATTCGCTGAATCGACGTAAAAACCGAAGACGAGAACCAAACGAAGCAGTTTGTCGTGTTTGGGGTACTTTGAAGAGCGACGATTGTACCTTATTTATTTATTTATTTTTTGGTTGTCTATTTCTTAACCGCAGGCTACCATATCGTTACTCCATAGAGTAGGATAGGCTTTAATACTGCCTAATAGTCCCAGTTTACAATGAGAGGGGGTATTCCCCGTTGAATTCCTGTGTGTTGTTTCGATTATTTAGTGTCCACACCAATAGGGAATACACTGTTAAATGCATCTTCGATGTCTAGGAACGCTACTAGACAGTTATTTTGTAATATTCTCGGGTCTAATAGAAGACTCAGGGACTCAATACTTGAATTTGTCCATGTTCCTACGTTATTTTTAAGTTAGCCCATTGTAGGAACTGTTTTTGATACGAATTTTCTTAGCCTGGCAGCATTAGAGGTATCCTCGATGCCTTAGCAAAAGGATTGTTAGGTTGCTCTTTCTGCTTTCCTGACTGCTTTCTTGTAGAAGGTTTGCTTCTGTTTGTATCTGTGCCAGTTAGCATCTTAGTTTCCGGTTTTTTCTCTTTCGACAAGAGACCGGTAATTTACCTTGAGGGCTCCATATTGGCCGTTTCTTCCTGGCACGTGGTTTACGTTTTTTACATGTCGCCTAGGTTGCATGCCTTTTTGAAACTGCTGACTAAGGTATTCAGCGTATTTTGGTTATTGGGCCCGTTTGGAGGTACCATTGGGATGGTTTCCGAAAGGACTTGCTTCTATTTTTAGGTGGGTCCAATAATAAATTGGTCTTTATGAGCCTATGAGACTATGCTTATTTGGTTGTTTTTTGAGTTAAAAGTGGGGCTGTTACCCCTATTGCAAAGGTATAGATTCGAGTTTAGGATACAGTTTAAAAGAGACTCAAACCTTTCGTTGTCGTCTGGGTTTTCGAGTGAGTGCGGCTCCGTTTGCGTCGCAGCCAACCACCGAACCAGTTTTACTTCTTACTGTCTTTTCTCAGTCTTCTGATCACCTCATCTGGGGGACCTTCCTTCTCGAAGCCCATATAAGGTGACAGCAGTCTTATCGTATTGTCTTACTGCGTTGCTGCCGTGGCTACAATTGTTGTGTAGAGGGGTTAGTAGAATATTTTCTTCTGGAGCTTTCAACTAGTCCGCAATGTCCTGCACGGCTGGATTGCCGCCAGCCGCTTCTGTACACCATCATGTTGATAGCCATGAAGCCAAAGGAGTGCTTGCCTTTAGCTGCTTCCATTGGGGCAAGTGACTCCTGGTTGGTGTGACCCTCGTATTTCTCCACTTTCACTACCTTCCAGTCGTGGGTTAGGAGATGTGGGTTACAGCGCTGCAACAGGAAAAGGATCTTTTCCGGATCCTTCACTGTCGAAGGGAACCAGATCCTCTCCAGGGGCTTACTGGGAATATCGTGCCAGTCTAGTGCGACTAGGTTTGCCCCTTTGTAAGCCGCTGTTATCAGTAAAATCGCTTTCTTGTTCAGGGCTTCTGAACGGGCGTCATTACACGGCACAACTTTCACGCTGTCCTAATACCAACCCTCGCACCCTCGACCCTCTTCCACATACTTCTCGGGATGCAGCCTTCACCGTTTACCATGTCGACCAATGCCGACCGCCTTAGTTCCACCGCCTGCTTACACGGCTAACCTTCTAAGTGTGCAAACAGAGTGCGCGTTGAAGCCGAAGGCGAAGCTAAAGACGATTTGCTTGCGTTTCATACAATCTTCTTCGCAAGCACTATGAACGGTTTCTCGCGAATTCATACAAATCGTTCTGTCCAGTTTTTCGTCTTCGGCTTCGTCTACGTCTTCGTCTCAGCGCGCACTCTGTCTGAATCCTTAGATGTCATTCGCTATCCGTAACCTGCGACCAGCTCAAAACTTACTCACAAGTTATTTGGCCAAGTATATTGGGTATTTTTCTTGTTCAATGTAATTTCTAATACTGAGTGGTCGACGCTCTATCTGAAAAGAACGCCCAATTAAGGGACATCCTTCTTTCTTGAGTTGATGTTTAAAAACTGAATCTTTATTTCAAAGTCCGCGTTTAGCTAGCGGTCATGAAATTCTTAAAACTAGTCTTATCGCTAGACCAACGCAGTGGTTTGTTTAACCCTAACATTGGATAAATTCTTGAGTGCGATGGGAAAGACACAGCTATCCCGCACCTATCTTTAAAGATATTTTTGTGACCCACGCAGGGCTCAGATTACATATTTGTCAAGTGCATAGATCTGTGCTAGGCCCAAGTGGCCGCTGTTTAGAGATACGCGCACATGCGCTCAAGCAGATCACAGCTGCATCGATTTGTCTAAGATAAATACATAGGTGTATATATATATATAGAAACGTGTTCATGTTTGAACACTATCAATTACGGATAATATAGGAGGTTCTACTGTTGGTGTCATGATTTGGCTTTAAAGTAATCATAGAAGAGATATATAACTGGTTCACATAAATGCACAGAGCCTATTTAAGAAAATTGATGAGTTCAGCTTACTTTTTGGTCACTTTTATGTTGGTGTGATATGTGTATGAAACCTGGTTAACGTCTGATTTGTCTTATTTTTTTTATCAATTGCGATGGTTATGTTTTGTGACTTTAAGACCTTTATAAGTGACCAAAATTTTGAAATCATAATAACTGACCATATCTCACAGTAGTATAAACAATGATAGTGTTATGTTACTTATCAAACAAAAACACCTCTTAATGAGGTGAGATAAAAGTGACGATAGAAACCTCAAACTTCAAAAGTTCCTGATATCAAATTTTGTGACGATTAAAAGTAACGTTAACAAAAATAAAACACAAATAATTCAACTAGATTCTAATTCGACACGCTGATATTTAGTTTCAAGGCCGAAACCGAAACTAGTTGAATTATTTATGGGATCATTTCTACTAATTTTTATGAGAATTTTCAGATATGTGTTGTACCCCAAAAGGTGAGCAGCAATCTCAAGAGCTATAAAGCCTGAAGTGACTATCAACACCGTAAAAGCCACTTTTAAAAAAATGAAAATATAAAAAAAAAATGTAATTCTTAATTATAATATTTAGATAAATTTTGTCAAGGCAAAGTAATTATCATATCAAAATACCTTTCCAACGACATATAGCACGTTTCTGTAACTTTGGTCGTTCAGAAGTTATTGGCGCGAGAAATCGATTCTTTTAAGTTTCCCTTGATGGTATCTACATGTAGTTTTACATAAATGTATGTATGCATGTAAAATGTTAGGTTTTTTTTTTCTTCAGATATTGATTTTGTGATTTATTACTGTGTTAATTTACACAGTGTATATTGTATACTGTTACTATATATAGTAACTTTACCAATAGTGTAGGCAGGTGTTCAATGGATTTTAAAATATTTTGTAGTAGTAGAAAAGTGTTATGGGTTACGAATTTGTGGAGTGATTTAGGTCATGTGGAGGTTTTTTTTTTAAAGCTCTGTGTGGTAGATCGATGGGATGGGTTCCTTTGAGTATTCTTCTGGTTCTATGAATCGTGAGTCTTCTGGCGAGTATATTCGGATGGTTTGTCAGTTTCTTGAAGTATGTTTCCGCTTGAGAGTTGATAACGTCCCCAACAAGAGGGACTTTGAAGTCCCTGGCCAGGTCAATGTTCCGTATGTACCACTCAGCTCCTGATAGTCTGCTTAGTGTCTTGCTTTGGAATAGTCTGATTTTGTTTAAGTTGCTTTTGGCAGCAATACCGTATACTTGTATGGCGTATCTCCATGTGGGGGCAAGTATGGTTTTGTAAATTTTGATTTTGTTTGTTAGGTTAAGGTGATTGTTTGGTTTTAACAGCCAAGAAAGCTTCTTAGCCTTGGTTTCGAGTGAGTTTTTGACATTTGTAGTGTGCTTTGCTAGTGTTAATCTTGTGTCGAGGGTCACACCCAGGTATTTGTGTTCCTTTTTCTGTTCCAGTAGCTCTCCGTGTAAAAATAATCCTGGGCAACTACTGCACACTTTGAGGGGTTTACAGAGATGTTCCACCGACAGGCCCAGTTTTTAAATTTCTTGAGGTATAACTGAAGCCTGTCAGTGGCTGTGTATATGCAAGATGATCTGCACGCTGCCGCTGTGTCATCCGCAAAAGTGGCCAGCATCATGTTACGAGAGTGTACTGTACGCTTTGGCATGTCATGTTTAATCTTAAAAAAAAAATTAATTTTAATTCTAAATTCTTAATTATAATATGTAGAAACATTTTTTCAGGGCGAAGTAATTAACTTTAGTCGTTCAGAAGTTATGGGCGCGAGAAATTTCCTGTTTACCCGCCAAATTAGTGGAAAAACGATTTCTTTTCAATTTAAATTATATTAAATTTACTTTGGCTTTAAATTTTATTGCATTGCATTGACTCTACATGATTTTTTACATAAATGTATGAATAGTGCATGTAAAAGGTTAGGTATATGGGATCTTTGCCACTAATTTTAATGAGTAATATCTCGAGAAAGCGACTTTTCCCAGATATGTGTTATATACAAAAAATTGAGCAATCTCAAGGGCTATATCGCCTTGAGTGACTACTGAAATCGTTAGAGCCATTTTTAAGAAAACTTCAAAAACTTTAAATAAATATATATTTATTTTAATGATAAATTTTAAAATATTATATTTAGATAAATTATGTCAAGGCAAAGCTATTACCATTTCAAAATACCTTTCTAACGACATATAGCACGTTTCTGTAGGTTTAGTCGTTTAGAAGTTATGGGCGCGGGAAATCTAGATTTTTTAGCTGTTTTCCCGCCAAACTAGCGGGAAACCCAAAAGGTGGTAGAACAAAAGTTGTTAAGCTTGAGCGGTTAAATAAAATAAAAGTGGTTCCAGGACTCTAAAACAGAAAAATACACAGACCCACAGACAGACAAACAACAGGACAAACGTTTTCATTTCGGAAAGGCCGTTAAAATCTTGTTTATTGAATATTTGATGATCGAGGTGTTATTCGACGCGTATTTAAAGCTAGATCACAACAACATGAACAATTTTTGGATTTTTGCTCCACCGGCCCCAATAGCTCCAATTTTTAAAATTAGCAATTTCGCGCTTTCACTCCCATTTCTTCTGAACTAATCCCTTTTTGAAAAATCTTAGTATGCAGTTTCAAAGAGGTTTTCAATATATTTCGAACAAGATATAAATAGTTCTGAGCGGACTATCGTAGCAGATTTTCAGTTCTACGGCTCTATATAGTAGTGTCTAGTGTCTATTAGTAGAAGAGCGTAGTGTACGCGATAAATTTATCGATTATTGTCCTAAAACTTTAGTTTATTTATGTATTTATAAAAATATTATATATTTATATATTATAAAAATTGTTTAAAATAATTTTTTATTTATTTTTTAGAAAGATTTCAATAATCAAATTAAGGACATAATATCGGACATAGATATTAACATAAAAGCCCAAGAAAAAATTACGGAGCTCAAGGAGCAGGAACTGAAGCTAATTCAAAAGCAAAACGAGTTGGCAAATCAAATACATCAGCAACAGCTCTTGGCACAGCAGTTAAATGAACAAAATCAATTTAAGCAACAACAAATACAATGGGAAGCTGAACATAAAGCTGAATTGGAGTCTCGACGCTACCAACAAACTGATCGCCAGTCTCAGCCAATAACAACACAATCGCAGGTAAGTTATTATTATTAAATTCTTGAGTTATACAATTCAATATTAATTGAATAGCGACTTATGTATGTTCCGAAAGCAATTGTTTCTAATTTCCCAGTATACGTGTATTATATATACATATGTACATATATACTTCGTGTGGATTAGGCATGCTACCTTGTTAAAAATCGATTGATTTGAGTTTGTTAATAGATTTTTAAATAGTATAGGGTAAGATTTTTTACTACTATAATTCTGGATCGGCAGAACTCGGCAGCGTCGTGACGTCACGAAGGACTTCTAGACCTGCTGGGACATATATATTTTAAACTAGTTAAAACTCTATCTATGTCCCAGCATTTCTAGAAGTCCGTTGTGACGTCACGACGCTGCCGAGTTCTGCCGATCCAGAATTATAGTAGTAAAAAATCTTACCCTTAATGGGATTCATAAAAAATTTGATTGGAGCAATGGCATTGCATTTTCATAAGCAACGTCTCAAGTTATAGTGATGACTTACGACTGACCAGAACTGCAAGGAATCTGTAAAAAATCCCATGGTCTATATTTACCTATATACGTATAATCTCATCCGAAGACCGACAAAAACAAATATACATAGAAGTGTTTCTCTATACATATGCCTCTTGTATATTTTTTAAATACAAATTTCTATAATTAGCATTGTAGAGAACACTGTGTGAGGCGAACTCTCGCATTGACAAGAGTTGTATGTATAAGCAGATTTTATCAAAAGTGTTTTTATTTAGAATTCCGTACTCATTGTTGTCTGTATTCGTTCATTTTTCATAGAATATTACTCTTTAAGTATTATTAAATTGAAAATTTTTGAATATAAAATGAACTGTATAGTAGAGAAGAGGCGAGGATATCGGCCAAGCGATCTTTATGATCAAAATAAACGAGAAATTTTAGTAAAGCTTGGTAAACAATTGTGGCAAGCAAAAAATGTAATGACTTCATAATATTTACAATGAAAACAACATAGACGCCTTAGTTACTTCTTTTAAACGCAGCTAGAATTTTTTTTTAGGAAACCACAAATGTATCGAAGACAAATGTTGACTTGCGCAAAATATTTACGCCAGCGACCGATACTCCTGAAATTTTACCAAAAAATCGTAAGTAAATATATAAATTTATCTAAAAAAAGGTGATACGTAAGTAATTCTTTATCATGCTTTCGTAATGACTAAACTAATATAAGCGCTTTTCAAGCTAAAATAGTTAGTTTCGTATCACCTTTTTTATTGCATATGCAATATTGAAAAATATCTTATTTCATCAATATTTTGAACCTTGTTTCAAATAGGAAAGCTATATGCCTCGTCCGCATTTTATTCTCCAACACTACACCCTACTGTGGAAGACCAGGTTGAGCTAGCCCGAAGAATATCGCATTCATTAAGTGATATCTCAAACCAAACATCTAAGGGTCAATCAATGTATGTCAATCGAAAAAAACGCTCTGTTAAATGGGTACATGAAGGTAGTTGCCAAGGTAATAGTCCTTTTGTGAAAGCATGTTTTTACTATTTCTCGTTATATAAAATATTCCTGGCTCTGACCCTTTATTATTTGGATAATTGTTTTTTTTTATTTTCATTTAATTTTTTTTTTTAACTCCACGGCGAATAGATCGGACGTCATGCACTTAAATTAGACAATTGTTCTGAAGACGATCGATATACATATATTAAGAAAATAATACCTCGAGTCAACCAAACCATCGATTGGTTAGTATAGATATTTCAAAACATTGGTAGTGGATCGATTCTTAGGGGATTTTACCCTATACGGCAAAATGGTTAAATGGGCTAAAAATATCTGCCGGAACAACTGTTTCCATACAAACTGATATTTTCGATAAGTTCAGTCATTTAGTGACCCGGGGTTGTTAAAATATCGCCTAAATGAAAAAAACGGAGTGTGGCTACATAATTCTTGTTGGACGTTTATGAACTACGGTTAGAACATTTAAGTGGTCCTTCGAAACCAAGCACGTGCTTGTTAGCGTTATTTAAGAAAGAAAGAAATATAGGTAATATTATGCAAGGAACACTAGCCTACACCATACCCCAAACGCAAGATCCGTACTCTAAAATACAGCGAACTACAGAAATGTATAAATTCTTCGTGACATAGGGGACCTCGAGGTCCTTCGACCACCGTTTAATAAATCCAACCACACTCCAGGCTTTATTCACAATGCACGAAATATTCGTATGTAGCAATGCTTTGCATTAAGCATTCAAACACAAATGGTATTTCCATGGGTTTTATATAAAAATGACTATATATATCGCGATTTTTTTTTAGGTATATAGTCATTTAGCCTAGAAAGTGTAATCAATTAGAAAATAAATATTGAGAGTATTTCCTAAACTCCTGTCCATTAAAATCCGGCATCCGAAATATTTTATTCTAGACTCTTGTAGGAAAATGGGAAAGCATATTAAAACGAAATAAAGTATGCATAATAATATCGTAACATTTTACGCACAAAAAAAGAGCAAAAGTCAGATTTTAATAATGTCTAGCTTACAACACATTTCAATTATTGCTGCTGGATAGAAAGATTTGGTTCCAATACTTTATACCAGATACTTTTAGGGTATAAGGGTATTATAACAGTTGGCACTTGACAATGTATGTAACAGGCGGAACGGGGCATCTCCGACCTAATAAAGTCAATTGAGGTGTTCCCTATACGTCTAACTGACTAACTATCGCCGAACGTCAGAAAATATCGCCGATATATTTAGACGTATAGAAAACGACCCAAAAGAGTTGGCTGCTAAATGTTCAAACACCTTTTGCATTCTTTTTTAACCTTTAACCTATAATTAGCAACCCAAAGCATAACAATATACGATTTCTGTCGCCACACTGGCTTTTTAGTCAGTTAGACGATAATTTCAGCTGCCTCCGGGTCGCTTAACTGAAAATATCGAAAAGTTCAATTTGTAAGGGACAGCTGTTTTCCATTCGATTTCTTCATATGATAAAATCAGTCAGTTTGACGAATAGGGAACACCCAATGTATTGTCGTTAGTTTGTTTTATTGGCCGTCCAATTATTTTGTTAAATATTTATTAATTATGGGGCAAGGGTCGGGAAGGGAGATGCAAAGGAGTTCAAAAACTATCTAGAGTCTTCAAACTGACGGTGTTTCGTGTAAATATGTGTTAGTTGAGTTTGAATGTTTGTTTAAATTTAAATTGTAAACATACTGTGCAGTGTGTAGTGTTGTCGAATGTGGAGTTCTCGTCGGTGTGTGTTAGTGGGCCGGGTTAAGATATCTACGACCCAAACCAATGAGCTAGCCGAGACATGGCCCAAGCCGATGGCTACACACGCAGGACCAGTGCACTATGGGGCCTCTAGAAAAAAAATCAAAAATTTGATGTTCGCGTCCGATGTTATCTTATAGGTATTTGTTCAAAGATACAAAATGTTAAAAGCTTAACATTTTTTTTAAAATAACACCGTATAAAAGTTGAAAAACACAAAATTTTTAGGAAATTTGAGCAACTTTCAGGTCGAATTTAAAAAAAACTAGGTAATGGATCCTCTTTTTTTTTATTTATTAATGTACTTATTAGGTATAAAATAAAGAAAAAATTTTACTGTTTGCTTCTTGACTCTTCAGGTAATTAATTTTTTACTAATTGTCCATATTTTCACTATTTTTCAACTTTGATGAAAAATAACAAAATGGTACTTTTTTGTACATTTGCCAGTTTTTGTAAAAAATTCTTTGAATATTTCTTAATCGAATTCAATAGAGTCTTGCTGCATCTGTCTGCAGCCCCCATACACCTCGAGGCAAAAAACGAAAAAAGTCACAGTTCCAGAAGTTTTATTTTGCGCAGCCCTGGTGTAAAATCCCTGATAAGCGTAAGCCTGCTGGAAAAAAACACAAAATTACAAATTAAAATATATATATATATAGTTTTTATTTGTCAAACTTTTTTTTTAAATTAAAAACATTAAAAATAAACACAACAAAATCTGAAAAGGTGGAAAAAATTTTCTTTTTAAAATAAACGTGATTTTTCTATGATATTTACAAATTTTGACTTTGATAAATAATAAGAAATCATATAAAAATCGTAGCACCTTGTTACTCAGTTATTTTACTTGGTTTAAAAGATATGATTTTTGCAACGCAAAAACTGAAATGGCCCACTGTGCAGTGTAGATATGATATGAATACATTTGTGAGGACGTGCTAAAAGCTTGACTAAAATCTAATGATAAACATGGGTGTTATTAAACAATAATGGTTGGGTGCATGCTTACTTTCTGCTACATATATGTACATACATATGTACATTTGTGTTGGCAGCACCAATGGGTCTTGCTCCACAAGTTCCTAGCAATATTTCTTTACATTGGCCAAAATTTTCTACAGCCTTTCGCCCTGTTTTATTATGTTTTTCATAAATAAACATAATTAGACAAAGTGAATTAGCCATAATAATGTGCCATTTCCCACAATGCTTTGGGTTTCCAAGAGCTCACAGTCGGTTAAAGTCGACTGTATATTTCTAACTTGTTTTTTGTTCCGATTTCGGCCGTTCCGACATATATACCACTTACAAAAGAAATAAGACTATACTGAAAATTTCAGCCCGATAACTCAAAAACTGAAAGTATCAGCATAGCTCAAAAACAGAGAGTCTAGTTTGCGTAGCAACGAACAGACGGGCTTGGGTACATCGACTGGTCTGGTGATGGTGATAAAGAATATGCTACAAACTGGTCAAACTTATTATACTCAGCAGGGGTATAAAAACACCTCTTAACTACTTAAGATGAAAGTTACGATCGCACATTCAACTGAATAATTTACTGATATTAAATTTTGCAACAATTACTACTAAAAAAAGTAAGAAAGCTACAGTCGACTGTGGTCGATACTAAAAGAGATACTAAAAGGCGATTTAAAATTGTACATACATTATAATAGTCTACTTCGATACTTCTTAAAATAAATCGACTCTCGAATTAGCTCCCTAAAAAATTTAATGTCATGCTTAAATATGAATGATACATTTTATAGGAACACATAAAAACCCGCTCGATCGGCGTCAAAAAAATAAATTATATTTTTTTTTTTTCATTTCTTGCTATATTGATTTGTAATTTCTTCTGCAGTTGGCGTCATTATATCGCACGGCCAAGGCTCAAATGCGGCACCTGTCGGCTACAGCTTGCAACAGCAGTGCCTTAGGGCGGTGTGTTAAAGTTGTAACCTTATTGTTAATATCTCCTATGTTTATCATCGGATTTTACTGAAATTTTCAAGAAACGTCAATTTTATTTTATTTATTTATGGTATCTATTAACTTTAACCCGAAAATAACGAGTATAGCTTATTTAATGTTATTTATGATTTTTGAGGGCGCAAGTGGGCGTTGCCAATTTTTAAAACAAACTTGATCTGCGTGCAACAGATTCCAATTTTGTCACCGAATTTGGTAAGTCTAGCTCTTAAAGTCTCTGAGATCTGTTGTTTCACATGGACGGACAGACGGACATGGCTAAATAGACTCTATTGGTGATGATGATCAAGAATATATATACTTTATGGGGTCGGCGATGCCTCCTTCTGCCTGGTACATACATTCTCGGTTGGCACTAACCCATAATACCCTTGAACCCTATGGGTACCGGGTATAAAAATACAAGTTATTTAATTAATTTTAGAATCGGCACATAGCTAAAAACATGTAAACATTAAAACAAAGAAGAAAATTAAATAATTTTAAAAATATATAATTTTAGTTAAATGTGCAATAGTCACTTTTATTTTACCTCGTTAAAAGGGACTTTTTCTTGATATCAGAAGTCTTTGTTTGAAACTCAAAAGGTAAAATAGAAAAATAAAAGTTTTAAAACGTTTATTTAAATTTTGTTTGGAGATTTCAAACATTATATTTCATTTGTGCACATGGCTCTACAGGTATTTTCTACATGTATGTACAGTAAATATAAAAGTTAACTATTTGGGATCATTGCTACGAATTTTGGTGGCTAATATCTCGCGAAAGCGAATTTTCGAAGATACATATGTGTTATATACCAAAAGTTTAGCAATCTCAAGGGCTATGCGGCCTAACAAAATCTTTAGTACTGTTTTTGGAAAAAAAAGGCTTAAACGGTAAATAAAAACTAATTTGCTATAGTTGATGGTGTGATCGTCAATTTTATCTCATTTTGTTAAGAGTTTAAATTATGATTTAGTCGTCAGACTCTGATAAAATAATAATAAGATATTCAATTTGTGGCTATATCTGAAACATATACATTTATTTGAAAAAACGAAGTTCTAATATTATTTTTAATTTTTCCGATTGTTTCTATGGCAGCTATATCTCATTTGATCTGGCCCGATCCGACTATTTGCAATAGAAAGAACACTATTTCAAAAGTTTTTACTAAATCGATAGTTTAGTTTTTTAGCGAAATTTGATATAATTTGATACATATTTAGAATACAGGATATAGGATCGCTGGTGCCACCTGTAAATGTGAGAACCGACGAAGAAATTTTAAATAATAGTAATAGCGATTTTTTGTATGACTTTTCATTGATTGATTATAGACAAACAAATTTATTCTTGTATATGTTTTTTTTTAATTTAAATTGTCAGGGAATAATTCCACAAATAATATTGTGATTTCTTCAAATAAAGCAAATTCCGATACAAATTCCCCATCATTATTTGAAGTATCAACAAAGTTGGAAAAAATGCCGCTTAAGCTTGTA
>VNJO01009275.1:0-40925 GCA_008042535.1 Drosophila tani | reverse complement strand
TAATATCCTTGAACCCTATGGGGGTACCAGGTGTAATAAAGTAAAACAGTTGTGCGCCTTTTTTCAGCTTTTTATTTTGAAAATAAAAGGATTTTTTTCTTTTGTTTAATTGCAAAATTTGTATGAAAATCTTTACGTTTTTTTAGATTTTTTTGGCAATAAATACAACTTTTTTTCTACCCTTGTTTCGCCGAAAACAGCGGGCTTCAAATAGTTGAAGCTCTGCTCTTTTGGGATCGGCCACATAGTTGATCCTTTTGTGGTATCCATAGGAGACCCAGCGTCTTCCCACTGTAGTGTTTCAGTGTTTCGTCTAGCTTGACATTGGTGACAATGTCTTCCTTAGGAATTTGTGTAAAAACTTGTTCGTTGTTCGAGCACCATTTTCGGAGCTTAAATCCGGATGGCAACATATTTGGTTTAGTTCTTGTTGAATTTGAACTGCTTCCGGAATACTATCTGCTCCAGTGAGGCAGTCGTCGACGTAGAAATCATGCTTTAGTACGGATGATCCAAGCGGTAGTTTTTTCTTGACCTTCTCGGCCAAATAATCCAAGCCTTTTGTAGCTGGGAATGGGGTATTGAGTGGGTATCGACACTTGTCGATACATTTCCTCTATAGCAAGTAGGTCCAGCATGCAATATATCATTCAAAGATTTATTGCTTGTGCTTTTGCAGGAAGCATCAAATACCACCCGTAGCTTTGTTGTGCTGCTTTCAGGCTTAAGCACACAGTGATGTGGGATAAAATAGTGATCCTCGGGTATGTTTGAGGGATGCTCTTGTTTCATATGTCCGAGTCCTTCATACTCCTCCATAAAGTCCACGTACCCTTTCCAGATTTCAGGTGAAATTCTCCGCTTCAGTGCCAGGAATCTGTTTGTTGCAGTTTTTTGTGATGCCTTTTGTGAGGCTGAAGATTGTTCAGAAAATGGGAGTTATACAATGAATTTTCAATCTGATGCTACTTGGAGATTCCTTTCGAAATGTTTTTCGCAATGAGCCTCTATTGGTGATTGATGCTTTTCTTCAGTTTCTAGAGTTTCTAGAGTCCAACAACGTATCGATTTCTTCATCTGTGGCTGCAGCTGCACAAATTGGAGCTAAGTTGTGCTCCGCAGAAACCTTTCCGGCGACAATTCATCCAAGTTTTTTATTTTTAACAGAGTCTGCTTCAGTAGTAGCAATGAATACTAGTGTTCGGCTCCGATAAGGATGTCAATCTTTCCTGGCTTATCGAAGTTTGGATGGGCTATTGCAATGTTGCTTGGGATTTGCAGATTTATAGAATTTAACTGATGAGCCGGTTGATCAGCTATGTGATGTAATACAAAAGCTACAACTTGTTGAGTACAGTCATTATGCATCGATTTCATCAGAACATTTACTCTGGCTCTACTAGTTTTTGGAGCTCTTAAGGTCGCAACCTGACTTTGCTTGCTTTTAGCTTCCTTGCCACAAAAGTTGCAATCTAAACTTTTGTTGCTTGCTGCACCTACAGTAAGCGTTTGTGGCTCGGAGGCTGCACCTGAGGCGGTTTCAAGATGCAGCAATGTATAGAGATTTTTGGCACATTTAAAACACGTGCGACGACCTCGGCATTCATTTGCCTTGTGGTCACTGTTGCGGAAGTCCTCGCAGTTGAAAAGCAAATTATTCCTTTTGCAAAACGGACAGCTTGATATATTTCCAGCGCTGGCAGAGGTACATGTAGGTCCTATTTGCTCCCTTTTTGCCTGTTGGCCTCTTTTTCCTGTCTCCAGCACACGAATTCGTTAATCCAGGAAGCTGACCATTGGGTCCAGACTTTGTAGGTCTCGAGACCCATCTAACGACTGTTCGTATAGGGCTCTAGTTGCAAAATCTAATCTTTGCTTGATTATGGCAATCAATATTGTATCCCAGCTAGATACATCGATGTCAAGTCCCTTTATGGATGCCAGGGACTCGATTGTTGTAAAGTATAATTCTTTTAATGACTTCGGATCGTCACTATTTGTGCGCTACCCCATGCGTTCAAGAATTTTCTTGTTTAAGATCGATATGTCTTATCAACCTTTCTGCCTCTCCGGTTACTGTGGTTTTGAGATACCACATTTTCCGTATGGTGGGCATGTAAGCATCATGGACCATGTATTTGAATAAATCGAACAATTGAGTCAATTTGAGCAGATCTCCATCGAATTCTGGGATGCTGACTCTGGGCAAGTGCACATCTTTGTTGCTTGATGTATTGCTTTTTGCTCCTAAGACCGCCTGAATTTCCTTTTCCAGTCAGGAAGGACTGCATATCATATCCTCCCTTAATTGGATTATCGTATTCTTCGTGAACGGAAAAATGAATTTCTTGCCTCTGAGATCATTGTGATTTTATCAAATCATTTGTAATGGTCTTTCCTGTCTCTGAAAACTCTTTCAGAGCGCGTTTGATAGACTTGGATATCGCCCTTAGTCGGCGACATGCCGATCTGAGTTTGTCAGATGCTATCATGGGCTGATGTAATACGCTTCTGGATTTGCATCAGCGTGGCTTGTTGATTGTTCCCTATTGTCGAACATGTTCGCTCTGTATTTTTCGTATGTGTCACGGCAGTCATCGTAGAACTTGGTATACTCAGTGGTTCTATAATTTTCAGGAATATTGAGATGGTTCGTCGCAAACCGATTCCACGCGTCATCGCTGGCGACCAATTTGGTTTAATAATACGTGGGTTTTAGTTTCATTTCCGCTGAATCTTTTTTGTAGTTGCGGACATACTTCAAGATCTCTTGACTGATCTGCTCTTGCTAGTCCAACGCCTCTGCGACTGCCTGCTCTTCCATTGTGTTGGCCATTATAGTGTTACTTCACTTCTGACCCGTTGGGAGTGTTTTATTGGTTACATGGTCGATGGTCGAAGATGTTGAACAATGACTTGGAAGCTGAATTTTCTGCGGCCCCCGGCTATATATTTGTTTCTATGTTGTAGGAAATGCCAGGCATATATATATCCTATCCAATATATATGTATATATATATATAGAGTGTATGTGTCTGTGGTGGGCCTTAAAGTCGGCGGCTAGTAAATATTTAGCAATTGCAACTTTTATGAGTGTCGGTTTATGAGCGGAATGTCAATTTCTTGCCATTTACTGCTGGAAAAATACCTCGAAACAATCAAAACATATTCCTTGTTTAAAATGTTATATTTTCCTGGTTAATATTCTTCACGTCTAAATTTAACTAGTTATTGTGCTGTGTCCTGGTATCCGTGCTCTCCATCAATGGCGGTGATTCGGGATG
Organism: Drosophila tani; assembly: GCA_008042535.1. Lineage (NCBI taxonomy): Eukaryota > Metazoa > Arthropoda > Insecta > Diptera > Drosophilidae > Drosophila > Drosophila tani. The sequence goes on along the minus strand of VNJO01009275.1, from coordinate 37,641 downwards.
ATGATCTTCGGTTACCTTGGGGTCCGCCATCTCTTCTCCCTCCAGACCCGATTCCTTCGATACATCTTTCCCGAAATCTCCAGAATCCCTGACATCCTGACTTCAGCTCAAATCTCTGGCGGTGTTTCGGCATGATCCTCAGCTATTTCGGGCTCTGCAATCTGGTCGACCTCTCCTTCCAGAACACGAATACGCGCCCTGATATCATCGAGGGACCTCCTAATAATCTCCAGAATACTATTGTGAATTTCTATGACTTGCTGAATCATGTCCATGCGTTTTCGTGGCACAACAACACAGATCTTTGGCTCCGGCCCAGTCCCATCGGCTGCGGAATCCATTCTTTTTACAAAAAATTTAACGTAAAAAAACTATATGGAATTTATCGAAAAAATTGTAACTAGTATAAATATATAGAATTTTTGTACGCTTCGAAAGGAAGTTGTTTGTTTTATGAACTCCAGATGGTACTGACTTATTGAAATCGAACTCCCCGCCTACTGTTCACTCTGAAATTTCATATTTCGTAAGAAAATCTACTTCCAAGGCTAACTGGATATGTAAAAGGTAAAGATTTAGATTTAGATTTATTTTATTTAGTATCCTGACGCTACAAGTATAATACTTTTAAATTATTGCGTCAGTCACAAAAAGATTTCATAACTTATTAAAGCAAAAACTTTCTATATTCATAAGGCTCTTTAAAATATTATTTTTATAAATAATTTTCAGCATTTCTTTTTATGGAATTTAAGTATATGCTAAATATGGACTTTAAGCCTCCTCCTTTCGCTTAATTTAAAATTTAATCAAATTTGAAATGGAATCTCTACACTACACTATGGTCCAAAAGTCGATTTTTTTGGCATAAACTCTAAAAATTCACTTACAGACCTCAAACTTTGCACTTAATTATAGTTACATTTTTGAAGTTTTTCTTTTATAAAGGATTCAAAATAACTTATTTTTTTATTTATGTCTACTCTTTCCTCATCGTCTATGTGGTATTTGCTTAGTTTTTCGTAAATCCAATCAGACACAAATGATATTTTATGATTGTTGCTGCGCCAAATATCGAAGAGATCGCTATTGCGAAACTCGAACGTCCCTGAATATTGTGGAATTGTAAGAAAAGGGGGACGAGCGGGGAAAATTTGTTAATTAGCGCTGAAAAACGACATTTATGTGATCAAACTGACGTTGTTAGTTTTTGTCGGCAGACGTTGGGTCGTTTTTTTCATTCCACGAAACACAGGGGACGCATGTTAATTTTCTACAAAAATACACATAAATTGGACATTACACAACACTCAAAGACTAAAACTACACATAAATACAGTGAATACTACACACCTTGATCTTCAATTTCCATTATTAACTTAAGTTTGTTCGGACAGATAATTTTTATTTTATTTGTAAAACTAAATATTTTGGCGCCAATTTCTTATGCCTAAGGGGCTGTCCATATATTACGTAATCACGATTTTGATGATTTTTGACATGGCGTTTTTCTTCAATTGAGCAAGAGTTTCTGGGCAATAGCCTTAAATAGGTCGAGCTCCTGGACAAACTAAAGCCTTCTTTTTTAAGCTCTTCATGGAGATCAGACAAGGTTCTTACACTTCTGATGGGGTTAGTGCGTCTTCTTCCGTCAGCAGCACTCCCAAACATTGCTATCTGCCGGCCTGCCGGCTTTAGCCCGTTGGTTCCAGAGACTTTGAGCAGCTGGAATTTCTTTGAGTAGGCTACTCAACTTCGATTTCTTCTTTTCTCTATATTTATGTTGCGTTTAAGGTATATAGCTTCTGTTTCAAGCTCTTTTTGAATTTCGATAGACATTGTCGAATTTTTTGCCTGTGATAGGACCGATACCTTTTGGGTTAAAGAAATAATATTTTCTTTTGCCTTTTCTTACGCAGGCTTCGAGTAGTTTCGATCTCTAACATGAATTTTACTCTCTTCATCTAGAATATAAAAGTATTTAAGTAAAGATATAGTATGTCCCTTAATAAATAATAAAATCATTTCTAAATGTCTTACCCTTTTTAGACCTTAAGTCAATGGAATTTTCTTTTGATCGCTGATTCAGAAACCTCATTTATAGCAGTAAATATATGCTAAAAATATTTTTTTTAATTAAATGAATATGTCCACCAAAATGCAAAGCAACGAAAAGGGCCACAATAATTAATAAAAAAAGATACAAATAAATGAAATTAGGTAAAATCGGAAACTAAGAATATTGTAATATTTAGTTTCCGATTTTACTTTCAATATATATAGTGTTTCAATGAAATTCCCATTTTTTTCATATTATTAATTATTATTATGTCTATTTTAAGCTTTAATATATTTTTCTAATGTAAATATTTTGAAATACAAATGTAGAAATAATGCTAAATTAATAACAAATAGAAAAAAAATACCGTATGTTCTAGAAGAAATTTTGTCAAGTTTTGGCAAATCTTTTCAAGTCAAATGGTGCACGAGCAAAACAAACAAGTTGGATAACATTAGATAAAATTTAGTTACCTTTGAAGCATTTATAAAAAATTACAAATTTTTTACTTTTCTCTGTTGCACCTGCTTTCCATAGGTTTTTATTAAGTCACTTATATATTTCTGAAACTCGATTTGCTCTTTTTTTTGCCGTTTTCCATATTACAGTAACTGCTTTTTGGCAATCTGATGCTTTTTTGTCTGGATAGAGCAGTTTGTATGCTTTAAAAAGCGCTTGAAAGAGTAAATCCAATTCGGACGCCATCGTAAATCACTTGAACACACAATTCACAACCGATACTAATGAAATATTTCCGGGTAAATCACAAATTTTCACAACGAATTGCGGATTTTTGATCTACAGAAGGTAGTTCATGTACTTATGTATATCGACTTTATAACAGGGTTGCATTCGATACTTATTGGTGGACTAATCGGCGCCAAATTAAGTGAATTTGAATAAATATGTACTAATGTATATCGACTTTAAAACAGGGTTGCATTCGATACTTATTGGTGGACTAATCGGCGCCAAATTAAGTGAATTTGAATAAATACTATACATTTTTTTTTTAATGATTACGTAATCATTGTCTGAGACCCCCCTCCCCCCATATAATCAAACATAATCATTTCGCTGACTCTTTCCCCCCCCCATAGGTGATTACGTAATATATGGACAGCCCCTAATAAAAAGCTTCAGTGAAGCTTTTGCAGCTTTATTATTTAAGTTTCTATAAGTATGATTTAAAAATAAAATACAAAACATTAACATAAAAATTTCGACTTTATGCCAAAAAATCGGCCTCTTGGACCATATTGCACTGGGGAATATATAAGTTAACACACCCAGTTCCCACAGCGGGAAATTGCAGAGTTGCAGGTCGCATCCGAAGGCCACTCCGTGAGTCACTCGGCGAGTGATCGTCACCGGCCGGATATCGAATGCTGATCCAGCAAATTGGCGACTGCGCTGCGGCCAAGCCAAGCTTTCGAGCTGTGGCCAGACGGACCCTTCAGGCAGTCTAAAATCAGTACTCCACAGCCCTAGCTGTGCTAACCAAATATTGTATTGTATTGTATGATTGTGCCAATTGAACCCTTGCCTTAACAGGTTTAGGGAAATAAAGATATAAAATCTAATACAAAGAATTATAATAATTTATATCTGAAACAAGTAAGCTGGGAAAAATCAAATGTCAGTTGCCTATTCAACATCTATGTAGTTTTCATTTTATTCCTAGTCTTTGGGGCGGAAAGTGTAAAAAGTGGAAAATTCTTCATCGTGGACGAAAGGGAGGAGAGGGCTCCAGCTATACACAGTGAGCAAAAGTTTCTTTTATATCGAATTAGTGACTCACTGACTTCTTACTTTCTTTACTTAACAAATCCAGTTCCTTGTGTGGTGGGGACGGAGATGTACGTCCTGACCCAGCAGGACAAGCGCTGTTGGAGGGACATCCGGGAATTCACATACACGCGCCCAATGAGCAAATGCTGCCCTGGGGCCCGGCGTCACAGGCTCCCGGGAATTTTTTCAGTTACCCCATATTGAACACGTGTCCCGAGCCGGGTCCCAGTGAATGCAGTGAACCCTCTGGTCTCGGTGATCCCGGAAGACCTCCCATTGTCAAGAAACTAGATAGATCCATTCAGTGCGACATAGCTAATGTCGTGTGTGAGAGCCGGGAGACTAATCCTGAGGGCAGCCCGAAGGTAGAGCAGAAAAGCATCGGCACTTCAACTACCAAGCTGATGGTAAGCATTGGCTGCCAAACCACGGACAGTCTAATCGGAGTTTCCAGCCGGAGACCCCAAAACCCCTGAATATATCCTCACATCCACAAAGCCTAAGGAAAGCCACTGAGATGAGGTGATCTGCAAACTGAACATAAGGACTCCATATACTTTAAATAAAAGACAAAACATTTTCTAGATGTTTCATAAGCCAGGACTTTCATTTTATCTTGGAACTTTAATATATTTAAGGACCTCATTCAAGGCCCCTTTTCCTCAGTGTGGCCATGTTGTTATTGTCCCTGCTGATGTTGATGTTGCTCTACCAACTGCTCTCTCGCCTGCTTAACGTCCGTTTTTCCGCGTTTTTCCACCAGGTTTTTCCACTCGTCGATCGGCGAATACTATGAAACTTAAAAGGCAAGCGGCATTCTGCGTAATTGCACTGCCAAGTACTGCAAAGAGACCAAAGGAGATGGAATCAAAATTTAATTTTAATTTAATAATTATATTAATTAGGACAACGCGGCCAGGAGGAGGTCTAGGTGAGTGCGGACTCGGGACATACCCTGGCCGGGGTTAGAAGCAAAATTCAGAACTCATTAAGTAATTAGGGGTCATTGAGGGTTTTATATAATTTATTTATAAGTATTTCTTAGCAGAGAATTTTATTTGTTCCTAAGAAGTGCACGTAATAATTTCTAGCATCCATAATATGTATATGCAATAACAAAAAGGTAGCAATTATAAGGTCAAGCGCATGTGCATATTCTGCTGACATGAAGAATTCGAATTGGGCAACGTTTCCAGTTCCGCATAGATCATCATACACAGTAAACCACATTTCTGTTAACACATAATTTCGTTGACATGAGCTTATTCTTAATACTTTGTTATACCCTTGCAGAGGGAATTATAAGCGGAAGCGGATGCAATACACACACGGCTCTTGGTCCTGGCAAAAAGAGTTCATCATGAAGATGCCATATCTTATTAACTGAAACATGATGCCGTGAATTAAGCCCTCGAATGCACTGCATTTACGGTCGCTCTTTGCCGGGATATTAAGTGTGAACGGCAACACAAGTGGCAGCCAGCCAGGCCAGGACAGGGCAGGAGACAAGGATGTGTGGTTAGGGATGTGGCATAAAAACTTTCTCAATAATAAGCGCTTTGAGAGATAAGGCGGCATACCGGCGGCAGGCCAACAAGGAGGTAATGTCCTCGAAGCGGGAAATACCCTGGAACAAAAATAGGCGCAAATAAAATAATATTTCCAAGCTGTAAAAATAATAAGAACTCTCAAGATTTATCGGTGATTAAAGGGCTTAACGTTTTATTTAAGGAATAGCTCATTCTTCATCTAGGCCAGGCTCATTCTGCTCCTTCTCCTCAGCGTGCTCCTTCTTCTCCTCATCTTGATCCTGCTCCTTCTCATTCTGCTCCTTCTTCTCTTCGTCTTGCTCCTTATTCTTTTCATCCTGCTCCTTATTCTCCTGATTCTGCTCCTTTTTTATCTCATCCTGCTCCTTATTCTCCTGCTCCATCTTCTCCTCAGCCCGCACCATCTTTTCCTGATTCGGCTCGATCTTTTCATCCTTTTTCATCTCATGCTGCTCCTTCTTCACCTCATCCTGCTCCTTCATCTCTTCATTCTGCTCCATATTCTCTTCATCAGGTCCATCATCCTTCTTGGCTTTCTTCTTGGCCACCAGATCATAGGAATTAACCAACTCCCGCTTGCATTTCTGACGGATATCCAGAAGGTGGTCGCGACAGGATATGTCGTCCCTCTGCACTTCCGCCAGGCTGCGGCTCGGGTTCTTGTTCTCAACCATCTCGTCCAGGGTCTCCGGCAGCGCTTCGGTCTTTGGAGTGAAGTTGGGATCCATCCGGATGCTCTTGGATTGGATATATATCTCTTGAAGGTTGGGGTTAAGGCGGCAAATAATCACAGCTCGGGGAACGGAGAACTCAAAAAACGGAGAACCAGTCCAATGCGAAAGCAGAATCCAAGTGAAATAAAATTTCTACTGAATTTCTAAAAGTCATTCAGTCCTAGGGCGGAGAGTCGTTGAGGTCTGACAGCGATTGTCATGGAATTTGGGGTCACTCTAAAAGAATATCGATAGGAAGGGAAAAAACGGTTACACCACAGAAATAACGATTTTTATAAAAGAAAAACTTCTTTGATTTATTTAATAAGAAATAAGAACAAGGAAAATAATTATGAAATGTCATGCTTAAACTTAACTAATTTTTTGTATTTAGTTTATATTTTTAGAACTCAGATTTCTTGCCGTTGATCACATTCAGTGATCCCTGCAGGAAACCATCCTGGACACACTTCTCAGAGTTGTCAACAAGGCGGCACTTGGATGAAATCTTCCAAGTCATGGTTCAACTTCTCCGACCATCGACGGTTGCGAACAGGAGCGTATCCAGCTTTGTGGGGAATAAAACACTCCCAACGGGTCAGAAGTGAAGAAACACTATAATGGCTAGCACAATGGAAGGGAAAGCTGTCGCAGAGGCGTTGGACTTGCAAGAGCGGATCAGTCAAGAGATCTCGAAGTATATCCGCAACTTCAAAAAAGGTTCAGCGGAGAGGAAACTAAAACCCACGTGTTACCAAACCAAATTGGCCGCCATCGGTGACGTGGAATCGGTTTGCGACAAACCATCTCAATATTCCTGAAAATTATAGAACCACTGAGTATACCAAGTTCTACGATGACTGTCGTGACACATACGAAAAATACAGAGCAAACATGCTCGACAATATGGAACAATATTTGCATCAGCAAATATTGCCCATGATAGCATCTGGGGCGATATCCGAGTCTATCAAGCGCGCTCTGAAAGAGTTTTCAGAGACAGGAATGACCAAGAAGTGATTTGATAAAATCACTATGATCTCAGACGCAAGAAATTCATTCTTCCGGTCACGAAGAATACGATGACCCAATTAAGAGAGGATATGTTGTGCAGTCCTTCCTAAGACTGGAAAAGGAAATTCAAGCGGTCTTAGGGACAAAAAGCAATGCATCAAGCAACGAATATGTGCACTTGCCCAGAGTCAGCATCCCATTCGATGGAGATCTGCTCAAATGGACTCAATTTTTCGATTTATTCAAATGCATGGTCCATGATACAAACATGCCCGTACGGAAAATGTGGTATCTCAAAACCACCGCAACCGGAGGGGCAGAAAGGTTGATAAGGCATATCGATCTTAAGAAAGAAAATTCTTGAATGCATGGGGTATATTGGTTGACGCTTACAACAATCCCCGACATGTAGCAGACACGATTCTCATTCAACCTGCAACAACGTACAAATAGTGACGATCCGAAGTCATTAAAAGAATTGAACATGTATCAAGCTGTCCGTTTTGCAAAAGGGAATCATTTGCTTTACAAATGCGAGGACTTCCGCAACAAAACAGTACACGAACGACTCAATTGGGTGCAGAAGCAAAGGTTATAGGTCAACTGCTTCAGCAGTGACCACAAGGGAAAGGAATGCCGAGGTCGCACGTGTTTTAAATGCGACAAAAAACAGAATACATTGCTGCATCTTGAAACCACATCAATCGCTTACTGTAAGTGCAGCTAGCAACAAAAGTTACAACCTACTCGCTACCGTCAAAGTGACAAGCAAGCAAAAAGCAAGCAAAGGTCAGGTTGCATCCTTCAGAGCTCTGCTTGATTCAGGATCACAAATAACTTTGATTTCTGAACGAATGGCTTCAATGCTATCGCTAAAACTCCACGGTACTTCACTACGTATCGAGGGAATTGGAGGTAATCCAAAAACTAGTAGAGCCAGAGTAAATGTTCTGATGAAATCGATGCATAATGACTTTACTCAACAAGTTGAAGCTTTTGAATTACCACACATCATAGCTGATCAACCGGCTCATCATTTAAATTCTACAAATCTGCAAGTCCCGAGCAACATTGCAATAGCCGATCCAAACTTCGATAAGCCAGGAAAGATTGACATGATCGGAGCCGAGCACTACTATTCATTGCTACTACTAGAAATCAAGATTGGAACCAAAATAATAGGAACCAACAACAGAATTACAGAAATAATAATTAAGGCCAATTTAGGCATAACAATGCACAACCAAATATAAGAAGTAACAACTCAGGATAGAGTAGACAAAATCAAAATTATCAGCAAACAGGTTCACAACAAACCAGGCAGTATAGACCAGGAAATGCAGAGCCAGTGGAAATTAATAATCTAGAAACCGACCAAAATCGAAAAACCAGATCAGAAATCGTATCAGAACTACGACTACTACGAAAGTAATAACCCCGTTTTTTTAAGAAACAGTCTCGGAATACATACCACTAATAGAATTAAACATAAATAGAGAAAAGTATGTAGCATTAATAGATACAGGAGCCACTTTAAGTCTCGTAAATGACCAATTCAACGGAAATTCTTAGTGCGCTGGTCGAGACTTTTAGGGACAGAGAATACAACTTGGATGTTTTCGTCTGAGGTCTGAGCGGTGACCTCTCTAAGCTATTAGTAATTCGCGGCCCAAAAAATTTGCCAGGGCCGTACGCTATTTGTTTAGAGTTGCAGAATCTGGCCTCAATGCATCATGTCACCTACTCCAATAAGTTTTCATCCTCTCAGCCTTACCGTCAGAAGTTCTCTTAGCCCCAATCTAACTACTCTTCTTATAATAACCAATAACAGCATCAAGGGTTATGAGGTAAAGGCGGATGGGATCCGCGGAGATGAAAAGAAGGTCAAGGCCATAAAAGAAATGCCTCCACCCACGAATTTGAAGGAACTTAAAAGTTTCCTAGATATGATCTCTTATTATAGAAAATTTATCTGCGATTACGCTGAAGTCGCTAAACCTCTGACGAACCTCACGAGGGGGGAGCATGCTCAGGTCAAGACATCTCAATCCAAGAATATTTCAATATCGCTTGACAAAGAAGGCGTGAAAGCTTTCGAGGACTTGAAAACCATGCTTGCCTCTTCAGAAGTTTTGGCATTTCCAGAGTTTAATAAGCCTTTCCAGTTGACAACCGATCCTTCCAATTATGCCATAGGAGCCGTTCTCTCTCAAAGCGACGACAGGAAAGGCCGCTCAATTGCCTATATTTCACGGTCTCTGAACAAAAAAGAGGAGACCTACGCAGTAAACGAGAAAGAAGTGCTAGCGATAGTAGTGGGCCCTTAGTAATTAACGATCCTATCTCTATGGCGCCGCGTCAATTAAAGTTTATACCGATCACCAACCCATAACCTTCTCATTAGGCAATCGGAACTATAATGCTTAGTCAAAACGCTGGAAAGCGCGTAGAAGAATACAACTGCGAGATTATTTACAACCCAGGCAAATCCAATGTGGTTGCTGCACACCCTTAGTTGCTGAGTTGCATCGATAAATTCTCAAAATTTGCCAAACTTTTCTCGATAGAATCAAAGTCGGCCGCGAGAGACTTACCGAAGTTCTGCATTATTTCACATTTCGATCCATGGCTTTACTAAAATAAATAAATAATGTCTAGTTTTAGTGTTCAACGTAAAAACGCACTTTTTCATTCTTAATGACCTTAAAGTCGTTAACGGCATTATTGGACTCGACTCCACTTACTTAAACAAGTGAATGCGAAACTCCATTTTACCGGAAATGTTCTACACACTAGCAAAGGAACTGGAAAAATTCAGTTTACTAAAGCGGAAAACGTTAACTTCATAAAAATCGATGACGAAGACGTTCCTCCGGCAATTAAAATCACCTTCGATAAAATTATTGTAAAAAATCATTAAACCTTCGCCGACCCGGACGAGGCACTACCTTTTAATATAAACACATTAGCACCGATTAAAGCGAATGGGGAGCCGGTATACTCTAGGTCATACCCACACCCCATGGGTGTAACTGAATTCGTCAATGCAGAGGTTAAACAACTTCTTTCGGACGGCGTAATAAGGCCTTCCAAGTCCCCATATGACAACCCTACCTGGGTTGTAGATAAAAAAGGAACCGACCAAAATGGGGTTAAAAAGAAGCGATTGGTTATCGACTTTAGAAAACTAAACCAAAAAACCGTAGACGATAGATTCCCTATCCCTACCATTTGGACAATACTGTGGAATATGGGCGAGTCGAAATTTTTAACGAAACTCGACCTCAAGTCAGGCTTTAATCAGTTAGAGCTGGCAGAAAAGGAAAGAGAAAAGACAGCCTTTTCAATAAACAACGGCAAAAACGAATTTTGTAGATTGCCATTCGAACTTAAGAATGTCCCAAGCATTTTCCAAAGGGCCATCGACGATGTCCTACGAGAAGGAGAAGTCCTATCCGGACTTCAAGAGACCATTCGATTTGACAACAGATGCGTCAGGCTTTGGCCTGGGAGCAGAACACAACAAGGCTCACCGAGCAGCACAAGAAGACGTTAAACAAATCTTGATGGACAACTTTTTCCCTAAAATGCTTAGGTTAGCAATAGAGACAACCTTGTATTGCAGGACCTGTTCAATGGCAAAATACAAGCGCCATCCATCTAAACAAGTGGTAGCGGGAAATCCTCCACATCGAAAAACAGACAGAACCCTTTTTCTTACATGCATTGATAAATTCTCTAAATTCGCCACAGCGCATTACATCGCATCGCGGGCCATAGTGGACGTAAAATCCACAATATCAGCAACCAGCAAACTAGCAACATGTTTTCGCGAGCAACATTGGAAGAGGCATTCGGAGACGCGGCCCTTGTCCACCTCTACCTGATGGTGGTAGAGGAAAACGATCGGCAGACCGCCAATCACGACCAGTTACTCTGGGAGGGGCTGCCAATTCCCACGCCCACCCTGCTGCAGCGGACCCTGGTCGTCGTCGACCGGATGATAGACCAGGCCTATGATAGGAATGGCCAGCCGTTTTACTCGACAGAGACCGGTGAGAAGGCGAAGCCTGTCACCAAACAACCGGGTGCCAGGCTGGAGATTCGTCTGGAGGGGCCGCTCCTATCTGGAGCACGAGGCTCCCGAGGACGAGGACGAGCAGGAGCCGCGGGAGAGGAGCAAGTCATTTTAAGAGGCTTGTTCCCCACCCTGTTCATCTATAAATGATGAAAACAGCAAAAAAAAAAAAAAAATATATATATAAAAATAATAAATAAAAGAAGAAAAAAAAAAAAAATAACAACTCTTTTGTATTTGTGGGAGGGAATGGGGTCGTTTTTATTTTTCAGGAAAATTGGCGTTTTTATTTTTCAGGAAAATTGGCGTTTTTATTTTTCAGGAAAATTTGCGTTTTTATTTTTCAGGAAAATTTGCGTTTTTATTTTGCAGGAAAATTTTTGTTTTTACTTTTCTACCCTTGTGGAGGGTTAGACGGTGTACGGTGGCTCATCCTCAAAACACTGTGCAAAATTAATAATTTTTACAACCTGAAACTTTTGATTTTATTTTTTTTGCTACTATAAAAATACATTTTTCATAGCCATCAGTGGACTTAAAAATGTAAATGTAAAATTTTGGTTTTGTATAGCTTGATCAATTCCTAATGGAGTGGTATCAAAAGATTTCCTAAATTCAACAACGCAAAATCCGACATTTGCAACGAGTTTTCGTAAAGTGAACCACAGTGCGTCGTGCTGCCGAAGAATTCCTTTCTTTTTCCAACCTGGCTAGCTCAGTCAATAGAACAGGAGACTCTTAACCTCAGGGAATGGGTCGAGGCCCACGTTGGGCGCGTGAAAACAGCATAACCGTCCGCACGTTGATTTTTTTTACGGGACCATTCCATGCTGATCAGCATCGACGACCCCGAGCCTGTTACGTACGCCGTTTCAGGCCGACGTGAGTCATCAAGTCCAGAAAATCAACACGGGCAAGATTGCACAAAGGTTTGGCTCTGGCAGATGACACCGCCTAAACTCACCCAATTGGGCCATGCAATCACCTGCAACCCAGCACCGCTGATTTTTGCTGAACTATCAAACCTTAGAACAAAGACGACCCAAATATAACTCCAGCCAATAGGCGAAAAGAGGGGAATGGATGACACTAGGTGAGAACACTTTTGTGTTCCTTTCCGATGATTCCTAGGCGAAATTTGGCACAGTCTTGGGTATAAAAGTCCCCGGTTTACCAGTATCAGAGGAAGTCAAAACCAACAAGCCCTCGTGGAGATTATTGCTACCGCGTCGCGTCTCCGACAGTCTCCGTCAAGTTCGGAGTTCAGTGGTGATCCGGTAGCTGACAACAACCAAGTGCTGAGATAAAGAGACTACAAGGACAATGGGCTTTTAAACGTCAAAAGTTGACGACAGCACCGCTAACGTCATCAACACGATCGAAGTGGTCGATCACAAGGACGAAATTGCTCAGGTCTACCAAGTCCTTCGACTCATCGCGGGATTGCTGATCGTCCTCCTTGTGCTCAAAGGACTTAGCACCTACAAGAGGGTGATCCAGGGACGCCGCGACCAACGACACCAGCTGGAGAAAGTAGTGTCCCTCGCCAACAACTGGTCCTGTGACCATAAGTAACCGCCTGAAGGATGTCCCGGAACTACAACAATAAGATAAATTATAAACATTGAAAAGGAACAAACAATAAAAATTACCAATGAAAATCTAAAAGATAAACTTATTATTATGGAAATAGACCAACTTAAACAGTCAAACAAATACAAATAAATAAAAAAACGAACTCAAACAAAAACCACAATAGTTTCCGTGATGATTGTGTCGACTTGAATAATATATTAATTCAGTCTTAAACGACAAATCAAGTAGAGCAGAACCTCTTACTTATCAAAAAAACACAAAATCCGGAGAAATTCCAAGGTAGTCTCTGGAATCTCTTCGGACTACTGGCTGAAGCTATACTGTAACTGGCGCAGCCGCAATACGGACCGTAATGGAAAAGATAAACACCGTACTCTTGAAAGCACACTATTTACACACAAGTATAAAGAAATAATAATAAAAATAATAAGAAGAAAGCGTAATATTTTTGTGAAGGATGAAGAATAAAGGAGGAAAAGTGATAAATAATTTTAAAGAAAGAATAGTTAATTAAAGTAATAATGCATGAAGTAACTCGCGCCGAGAGTCCCTATAAGTCTAAATACAAAAATGTTTAGAGAAAAAAAAAAAGATCAATAATACATTTAAACTTTACAAAGTTTCTTTTGTATTTGCGGGAGAGACTAGAGGGTTTCTACATTTTAGGAATTTTTATTGTTGTTTTCTATATCCTTGCAGGATTGTAATTGCAGGCCGAAGCGTGCAACCCAGGGAAGGAAGCATCTACTATATGAAAATTTTGCAAGCAAACATGAAAAAATTCTTTCATTTATAAAAAACCGTAACATATACTAGTTTAATAATTTGATTACAGAATGAAAAATTCGAAAAGAAATACAAACTGGAGAAGTCCCAAAAATTCCCAATTAATTTTCCAATTAATAAAAAGGTATTTAAATATTTAATAAATTGCTTGGTATTATTAAATAAACCTTTTATTTATCTGCTTAGAATCAATTAATATAAGTCTCCCCTCTAAGATGTCGTATTTTTCGGATACCTTTTCCTCTAAACAAATCATCAAAATAGCACTCAAATAGCTATATTATTATTATATACATTGATTGTGTTGTATTAGGTTATTAAACTGATAATTCGATTGATAGAATTAATCTGTCGTAGGAACAATTACATTAAATGAACAAAAATTAGTTTATGGCTAGAGCTAATTTTTATTCTGTTACTTTAAGCATTTTAAAATCACATACAAATTTGTATTGGTTATAAATTTCTGTACGTTATATGTCGGAAGTTATACTAAATTAATTTATATATTTATATTTTGATAATATACACTCCGCTACAAACACAATATGGTAATAATAATATTAGAGGTGAAGAAATAATTGGATGCTCTAAATAAGGTTTAGTGTCTTAAATACCCACAAGGAGGGAGTTTCGGGTTAGGCATAAAAATGTATCTAAATAAATAAAACAAATCAAACAAATTTTAGATAATATTAAATAGTGCTATCGGCATTCATTTTTCTTTAAAAAAAGCAAACAACGAAGATGACAGCGACTGGCAAATCATATTTTACTTTAGAAAGTAAAATAAGCTTACGAATTTGAATATTTTGGTGGCCTCGCTTGCTCCTGGAAAACTTTACTCGGTTTCAATGCCTTTGAGATCCTGTGCTTATACCTCAAGGAACGGCGATATAAAACTCCGAATATGGCCCTGTGAATATATATTAATATATTGGCCACCACATCGCGTTATATATAGTACATAGCATTTAACTGTGGGCAAATACCATCAGTGCCAATGACAACGACAGACGGGGGAAGCTCTTAAATAAGCTCCGTATTCAATATGGAGTTGCAGCCTGTCCTGTTTCCGGGTATGTCTCCACTAAAGATCGATCGGCATCAATATGAAACCTCTAGAAATATGGACCAAGTTCAAGCTGGCGAGTTATCCAAAAAAAGAAAAAATATATTTCTATTCGTCGTGTCATTTTCGTCGTTTTCGGCATTTTTATTTTTATTATAATGTTAATTGAGTTTTCCTTCCTAGACAGTGGTAATCCTTACTTAGTAAATGTTTTTTGCTGATCCTAAGATTGAGTTTAAATAATTTTTAAAACAATGTTAGCTGTCAATACATATTGTTTGCATTGGAGCATTTAGTATCGATTGTTTTAAGAGACATGTAAATTATTACATTTAACTATTTGCTATAACAAAATTAAAAGAAACACAATGTTAGGTCATCTAGTCTAATTGTTCCTATATCAGCAATTCTGGTAAAAAAAATATCAACAATTTATTTTGGCTGAAGGCGTAAAAGCTTATAGATTGCGAGGTCGTAGGATATATTATATTATATATTAAGTGAGTTAAGAGAGAGATTTATTTAATTTTTTTAAGCAAAACTGAAATCTCAGTAGGAACAGCTAAATTTGTATATTTTGATTTTGATCTTTTAATAATATTATCAAAAAAGCTATTAACAATGATGATAGCTTTGTCACAAGGTGTTGTAGTAATTTTGTAGCTTATATTTTGTTGATTCTTAGAGTTAATTTAATTATTTTTAGACATTTATTAATTAATTTCTAGCTCGGCTTTACGGTTAGGTTAGGGATAGGTAAGTTCTGGATTCTGGAAATATTATTTCATTGTTATGGCATCATCCGTTGGAAAGAAAGTAAACAGTTTACCAAGTGGTAGGAAGGACACTAAAAGATCAAGAAATACCAAAAAGGAAGAATTTAAAATAACGCAATCACATCAGTAGGAAATTTACTAATGTTCTTAAGTACATGGAAAAGCTCAGCGATTTTAAACATATAATATTCCAGGAAATTCGCTATCTGGCTAATGAATTTAAAAGTGTCAAATTTAGAACTCCTAGGTGGAGGTTTAAGGGGGAAAGAGGACTTATATGATGAGGTACGGCATCAATAAAACGAATTTAAGTTGCAACTCATATTAGAAGGTAATATATCTCGTTTCACACATAAAATAAACCTAGCAGAATAATTCAAGAACCATTGCTTACTGAAGACAAGATTTTCGGTATTTCAATTGCGATCTTTAGTAAAATACAATTTGATTATAAAAAAAATATTTTTTTTTCAGCGTTCTCGGCAGCGTAGTTGCGCGGCTCTAGATATAAAAAATATTTGTAAAACACACAGAATTGAATTGACAGTTGGCGCGGCATCACTGCTGCCCAACTAAATAAATGCAACTAATAGATGCACCTAAATAAAAACATTATATCAATGGAGTTTCAATTTACACATCTGTTAAAAATTGAGCGATGCAGAATAGAAAGCAAAGGATATTGTTGACAACTATGGGCCAGACGAAATATTAGGGAAATGTCACAAGGGCTCCAACCACCTTCAGAAATCTTAATATTTTCCTTAAAAAAAAAACACCGGGTATTACAGAAAAAATCGAATGGTGATCGACTTCAGAAAACTAAATCAGCGCGAACCATTTTCCATAATATAAACAATAAGCAAAAACCATAACATAAAATCATCGAAAATCAATTCGATATCCAAAAACCCTCGAGACGTCGCAGTCTGTCTCCTGGTAATCGTTTCCCCGGGATACGATTCAGCTGGCAAGCATGCTCGTTCCTCGAGCACAAGGAACCCGAGGCGAAAAGGCAACCTCACGCCGAACAACGACCAACCCAAAGAAGCGACGAGCTGCTTTTTATTTTTTTTTACCAGTAACCTTCAACCAAAAATTAGGAAACATTGAACAATACAAAACAGCAATATATCCAATAAAACGCACAACAAATAAAACAATTATAAACCAGCAAACCAAAACTAAATTATTCCGAACCAGATCTTATATCCGGTCGAGAGATCTCTCGTCGTAGGGCCTCTACCATTTATCCACTAGGAGAAATAATATTATTATTCAATTATTTTTAGTAGAATTTAATATATACTTATAGTTTTTTTTTATTCCTATAATTTTATATAATGTTATTTTGAAACATTTTTTCTTTCATTTTTATATACCAAATTTAATTCTTTTAATTACCCAGTAAGTATTCATTTTATTTGTATATTACGACGAGTTTATATTACCGCGTATATTGAATGACATGAAATAATATCGGCGAAATCTTAAGCACAGAATGGAAAAATTATAGTTGAGTTTTATTTTGAGCGAAAAAAATAAAAATCATTAATACTCATTAATAATGATTTTTGTTTATCCAAAACATTAAATGAATTATGGTTTAAGATTTAAAAAATCACTTAAAAATAATAATTATCGATAATTTAAAATGTAAAAATCCGAAAAAGCCAAAATTAATCATTTTGTGTGCAGTTAATTCTTTTCAATGTCAATTGCAAGTGCTTGATTTTTTTTTTTTTTATTAAAAAAGAATTATTATTTACGGTCCCTGAATATTTTGGAGTCCGTTTCAATTTAATTTCAATTTAATGTCACCCTCGTCGTTTTCAGTGAATTTTTTTTGTTTGCTTCGCGAATTTTCTATGTATTGTATTGCAAAAAAAAATATTTTTTGGAGTGTTATATACATATGTACATATATGTATGTATAAATCTTCATATATTCTCGCCAAACTTTTTACCCACATGAATATCTAGATTTCAGGGACTGTTTTATACACTCTAGCAATTCGCACTCAGATAAACTTTTATGCTGATCTTAAAAACTATTAAATAAGTTTTAAAAAATTAAACCAATTTTCTGATTTCGATGATTTAGATTAAGAATAACATTTCAAAATTTTATTTAATTTGCTTTTACTTTGTACCAAATATATTATATTAGAATACTTAGCTGCACGTATATTTATCGACCATTGTAGATTTATGACACTTTAAATCCGAAGACTTGTTATATATTTTAATCACTTTGTTAACTTTGAATAAATTAAATTTTTGGCCTTCGCTTTAGTTGACTTAACTTCCTTAAGACTTTGAAACTGACTGAATGCGAAGCTCTAATTCAAAAGAACTTATGCAGCTTTGAGTGAACAGGCGCGGAGCCATGAAGTGCGGGTACTCTGTGATTCTTTCTAAATTTCCATTTATAAATAAAAACAATTTGAAATTAGTTCAAAAGCGTACAAAAAATTCTTCAAAATATTAAGTTCATATAAATTAAGAATAAATATATAATATAAAAAAAGGATATGAATAAATCAATGTATTACAACAAGAGAAGTGTGATGTGTGTGGTTTAAATTGTTATTTTAATTTGAAAAAAACTACCCAATTTATAACGTTGAATATTTATGTACATTTCACACTAAAATACAATTATTTACCGTATAAAATAATATTTGTGTCAAATAATATTTCAAGCATAGCTAGTACACAATATATGTAGTTCCCCTCGCTTTTTTTAGCTATGCCCCTGGGATTTGGGTCTACACACATGCAAATGCAGAAATGTGCAATCGTCAGCATAAAATAAAAGTAATTCAATTTATGGGACGAAATATTTGATTTCTATTCTATAAGTTTAGTCTTAGAACCGAAATTAAATTCAGTAAACAAATTCAAATATTTTCCATGTTAGTCATCACAACTAGGCGGTCCACAGGGTCAGATAATGTTTAACTTTTTCAAATATATTACAGAAAATTTGTAATTGCCCCCACTTTTTTTAGCTACGCTCCTGGGATTTGGGTTCACACATATACAAATGAAGAAATGTGCAGTCGTCAGAATTAAATAAAAGTAATTAAATTTCTGGTCTGAAATATTTGGTTTCAAAAAAAAAAAAAACCATGGATTCACAATTTTTTCTTATTGTAGTATCATATTATGTAAAAAGCGAATATTTTCAGACTCAAATGTTGCCAACTTGGCGTCGGATTTAAGAACTACACTTCTTTTTTTTTTGTTCTTAGGTTAATTTTAATAATTTTCAGATATTTTTCGTTTTATTTAAAGAGAAGTTCCACTGTAAAGTTTGGGATAAGTAAGTTCCTTACAGACTCGAAGCAAAACCAAACGGATTTTGAAATAATTATACCAAAAACTAGAAACCTTTTCGCGGAAATTGTAGTTGTTTTGATATATTAATTTTATTATTATTATAATGGGTAATATATTTATATTTTTGTGATGTATGTTTTATGCAATATTATTATCAAACAATATTTTTCAATCGCATACATAAACCAACCGTATTTAAATTCAAAAGTATGCTCATATGCGTAAGTACGATCACTTAATGCTTTTATAAGAAAAAATTTTAATTTCCCGCTTTGCCTTGCATCTGCCTCTAGCTTTGGCCCCCGTTCCGCAAAGTAATAATAAACATCCGTTCGAAGCCCAAAATATTGCGTGGTCTAAACATAAGCCTCTGTTCAAAGTCCAAACTTATTGCATCGGTCAGCAACTTCAAGTTTTAACAATTGGAAGACTCATTTTTAGGGCGAATAATTTTTAGAGTGAATTTTCTAAAATATAGAAAAATATATTTATGAGTGTATTATTAGTCGGAGACAATTCGCTATTTACAAAATACGATACTGCAATAAGATAAATTGTACTTTCCATCTGAAATGGCGGGTTCTTGGGATCCATGAATTTATTTGGAAATCAAATATTTCAGACCAGAAATTGAATAACTTTTATTTTATGCTGACGACTGAACATTTCTACATTTGCGTGTGTGTAGTCCCAAATCCCAGGGGCGTAGCTAAAAAAGCAAGGGCAATTACATATTTTCTGTAATATATTTAAACAATTTTTAACATTATCTGACCCTGTGGACCTTCTAGTTGTGATGACTAACAGGGAAAATATTTGTATTTTTTTAATTGTTTTAATATCGGTTCTAAGACTAATTCGCTTTAACTTATAGACTAGAAATCAAATATTTCGGCCCAGAAATTGTTTTATTTTTATTGTATGCTGACGACTGGACATTTCTGCATTGTATATGTGTAGTCCCAAATCCCAGGGGCGTAGCTAAAAAAATGAGGGCAATTACATATTTTGTGTACTATACTTGAAATATTTTAAATATTATCTGACGCAAATATTATCTTACACGGGAAATATTTGTATTTTTTGTGTGAAATATACATAAATATTCAACGTTATAAATTGAATAGTTTTTTTTTTAATTAAAATAATAATTTAAACCACACACATCACACTTTTCTTGCTGTAAAACATGGATTTATTTATATCCTTTTTTTATATTATATAATATGTTTTATATTTCAATTAACTTAATATTTTGAAGAATTTTTGTACGCTTTTCAACTAATTTTAGAAAAGTTCTGTGATCTAAAATTGTTTCTATTCATAAATGGAAATTAAAAAAGAATCTCAGAGTACCCGCACTTCATGGCTCCGCGCCTGTACACTCAAAGCTGCACGAGTTCTTTTGAATTTGAGCTCCGCATTCAGTCAGTTTCAAAGCCTCAAACGAAGGAGTCAAGTAACCAAAGCAAAGGCCAAAAATTTAATTTTTTCAATGATAACAAAATGATTAAAATATATAAAAAGTCTTCGGTTTTTGAAGTGAGATGGATAAATATACGTGAAGCTAAGTATTCTAATAAAATATATTCGGTACCGAGTAAAAGCAAAGTAAATACAATTTTGAAGTGCAATTCTTAATCCAAATCGTCGTGATCAGAAAATTGGTTTAATTTATTAAAGAAGGGTTCCAACTTCCATCTCCATAAACTGTACATTTTGATGGTGCTTTTTGGTTAAAATCAGACTAGACAGACTAACATTGTGCATGCTTAAATTTTTTTATAGAAAGTAATTTCATATAATATTACATTACATATTAACATTGTGCTTGCTTAAATTTTTTTATAGAAAATAATTTCATATAATATTATAAATATCTTTTATGTCGATTCTAAATGTTCTGACGCAAAAAACTTATTTAATCATTTCTGAGATCAGCATAAAACTTTATCTGAGTGGAAATTGCTAGAGTGTATAAAACAGGGGCACTCTGAGTTTCTGAAATCTAGATATTCATGTGTTTAAGAAGTTTGGAAAGAATATACGTATGAAGATGTATACATATACATACATAAAACATTGAAATTAAAATGAAATGGACACCAAAATATTCAAGTTGGTGCGTTAATCTAATATTCTAACAGGGACCGTCGATAATGATTATTTTTTAATTTTTAAATAAAAAAAAACAAGCACTTGGAATAAACATTGAACAAAATTATCTGCACCGAAATGATTAATTTTGATTTTTAAAAGTTGGATTTTTTACAATTTAAATTTTAGATCATTATTATTTTTAAGTGATTTTTCAATACTGAGACCAAAATAAATTATATTTTTTTGTTAAAAAATTTTTAATGATTATTATTCAATTTTAAGTTTTTTCGCTTTAAATAAAACTCAACTATAATTTTCCTTTCTGTGATTGAGATTTCGCCGATACTATTTCATGTTCTTGAAAACGGATTACGCGGTAATATTAAATACGTGGTAATATAAAAATAAAATTAATATTAACTGGGTAATTAAAAATAATTAAATGAAATAAATTTGGTTTATAAAAATGCAAGAAAACATGTTTCAAATTTACATTATATAAAATTATAGGAATACAAAAATTCTAGAAATATATATTAAATTCTACTAATAAGAATCGAATAATAATATTATTTCTCCTAGTGGTGTAGGTTGCACATAAATATATATATATATTTATAAATGGTAGTGGGGAATCTGCGTTTCGTAGAGCTTACCCTCTCTCTTTAAAGGTTCAACAGTTTAGCTATAGGATCTGGCTAACATATATTCATATTTATATTTAAATAGTGTGTGTTTAAAAATAATGATTTCTACACACAAAAAAAAGCTATGGTAAAGAAATATATATAACATAAATAAATAGGTTTGGGGAGCTGCACATTTGCATTTGCATTAAATGTATTTATATGGTTGCGCAAGCTCAAAAGCTGTGGTTATTGTTGGTTTTTTATTTTCTTGAAATATTAATTGCATATATTTTGGTTTTGGTTTGGTATCCTGGCGATACGATTACCTGGAGACAGGCTGCGACGTCTCGCTGGTTTTTGGATATCGAATTGGGCGACAATTTTCCGCACCTCGGCTAAGCTGAGTTGGATGAGGCTCCGTGGAGTAGATACTTCCGGAACTTCGTCCCAATCACGCTGGTCATAGTGGGCGGTGCGTTATTCATCTTCCAATGAGGCCAGCTCATAAAGCCGGGTAATACACCCCCCTTTAAAATAAAACACAATTTAACATTTTTAAATTAAGTTTCCAAGAGGTCTGTATGATTTATTTATTTCTTTTCTTGCTAACCATTGTGGCTTTAGGCTTATACAGAGTCTTTACGTGCCCTCCATTGCATGTCATCGTCGTCCGCTCCTCATGCTCCTGGTAACCGATCCCCTTCCAGTAAAACCTCTGGGTAGGAATGCGATTATTTGGCGATCCTTCCCACTCCAGTCGTTCGTATCTTACAGATTTTGCTAGAATAGATCCTCGGTTTATTTTCTTACACTTAAATATAAGGGCATTGGATGGCGCGATCTCAATTTTATCGAGGTTAGTTTGCATAACGATTCATATTGAATTTCATGTTATGGTTTTGGCTTATTGTTTATATTATGGAAAATGGTTCGCTCTAATTCAGTTTCTGAAATCTATTACCATTCGTTTTTTCTGAAATTCCCGGTGTTTTATTTTTTGGAAGGAAAATATTAAGATCTCTGAAGGTGGTTGGAGTCCTTGTGACATTTCCCCAATATTTCGTCTGGCCCGTCTTGTCAACAATATCCTCTACTTTCTATTCTGCAACGCTCAATTTTTAACAGATGTTTGTTGAAAAATATTTTGTTTTTTTGTATACTCAATTTGTATTTTTCTAAAGATAACATCTGAAATGTCGAACATCTTGTCTACAGTAAGCAATAATTATTGAATTATTCGGCTTGGTTTATTTTTATGCGGAAACGAGATATATTACCTTCTAATATGAGCTGCAACTCAAATTCGTTTAGGACCTTTTCTGATATAGGTACGTCATCATATAAGTCCTCTTCGCCTCTTAAATCTCCACCTGGGAGTTTTGAATTTGGTTCTTTAAAATTCATTAGCCAGATAGCTAATTTCCTGGAATATTTTATTTTTAAAAACGTTGAGCTTTTCCAAGTACCTATGAACATTAGTAAGAATTTGTTTATAATTCTTTGGTATTTATTGCTCTTTTAGTTTCCTTCATGCCATTTGGTAGTTGTGATTCTAGTGAGTAAACTGTTTTCTTTTTTGCCAACGGATGATGCCATAACAATGAAATGAGATTTTCAGAATCCAGAACTTACATATCCCTAACCTAACAGTAATCAATAAATATCTAAAAATATTAAAATGAACTCTGAGAATCAACGAAGTAGAAGCTACAATATTACTACAACGCCTTGTGACAAGGCTATCATCATTTCCAATGTTAATAGCTTTTTTGTTAATATTATTAAAAGATCAAAATCAACATATACAAATTTAGCTGTTCTTACTGAGATTTCAATTTTGCTTAAAATCATTAAATAAATTTCTCTCTTAACTCACTTAATATATAATATATTACATCGTAGGACCTCGCAATCTATGAGCTTTCACGGCTTCAGCCAAAATAAATTGTTGATATTTATTTTACCAGAATTGCTGATATAGGAACAATCAGACTAGATGACCTAACATTGTGCTTCTTTTAATTTTGTTTTAGCAAATAGTATAGTGTAATATTTTACATGTCTCTTAAAACACCCGATACTAAATGCTCCGATGCAAACAATATTTATTCAATGCGAAAATTGTTTTGAAACTTAGTTAAATTCAATCCTGAGATCATTAAAAAACATTTACTGAGTAAGGAATACTACAGTCTAGGAAGGAAAACTCAATTAACATTAAATTAAAAAGGAAAATGCCGAAAACGACGATGACACGACGTTTAAAATTGTTTTGTTTTTTTTTTTGATAACTCGCCAGCTTGAACTTGGTCGACATTTGTAGAGGTTTCATATTGATGCCGATCGATCTTTAGTGGAGACATACCCGGAAACAGGACAGGCTGCAACTCCATATTGAATACGGAGCTCATTTAAGAGCTTCCCCCGTCTGTCGTTGTCATTGGCACTGATGGTATTCGCCCACAGTTAAATGCTATATACTATATATAACGCGATGTGGTGGCCAATATATTAATATATATTCACAGGGCCATATTCGGAGTTTTATATCGCAGTTCCTTGAGGTTTAAGCACTGGATCTTCGAAGGCATTGAAACCGAGTAAAGTTTTCCAGGAGCAAGAGAGGCCTCCAAAATATTCAAATTCGTTAGCTTATTTTACTTTCTAAAGTAAAAAATGATTTGCCAGTCGCTGTCATCTTCGTCGTTTGCTTTTTTTTTAAAGAAAAATGAACGCCGATAGCACTAATTAATATTATCTAAAATTTGTTTAATTTGTTTCATTTATTTAGATACATTTTTATGCCTAACCCGAAACTCCACCCTTGTGGGTATTTAAGACATTTATTTAAAGCATCAAATTATTTCTTCACCTCTAATATTATTATTTCCATATTGTATTTGTAGCGGAGTATATATTATCAAAATATATAAAAAATTTTAATATAACTTCCGATATATGTATAACGTACAGCAATTTACAACCAATACAAATTTTTATGTGATTTTAAAACAGTAACAGAATAAAAATTAGCTCTAGCCATAAACCAATGTTTGTTCATTTAATGTAATTGTTCCTACGACAGATTAATTCTATCAATCGAATTATCAGTTTAATAACCTAAAAAAATACCATCATAAATATGATAATAATATAGCGTAATGAATGCCATTTTGAGGATTTGTTTAAAGGAAAAGGTATCCGAACACTACGACATCTTCGATTGACTTTAAATTGTTTTTTGTTTTTTAACAATACGAAACAATTTATTTAAAATTTAAATTCTTTTTTATTAATTGGAATTACAATTGTGAATTTTTGCGACTTCTCCAGCTTGTATTTCTTTTCGAATTTTTCATTCTGTGAAATAAGTTTTATATTTGTTACGGTTTTTTATAAATGAAAGTATTTTTTCATGTTGGCTTGTAATTTGTTTTATATCGGAGATGTCTTTCTTCCTGGGTTGTTAGCCGATGACAAAAAATATAACAATCTGAAATGGTATAAAACTAGCTGAGAATCCCAGTTTCTCTGCTCTTTGCCCGGCTCCAAAGGTGACCAGGAATTGGCCCATCAGAATCAGGTACATCTTGCGAATGAATCCATGGCGGATGATTTCTCTCGTCAAACGAGAAGTTCTTGGACTGGCTCTCCGGATCGTCTTAGGCGCCATATCCCCCGACCGGTCTATAACGTGTGAAAGTGTCTTAGAAGTCTTAATAAGCGTGGCTTCCCCTATTCTATTTAAATTGGATAATTTTATAAGATTGTACCCTCTGTTGCATAGGGTGAGGACTAAGATAAGCTGCATATTTTATTTCTTGGTTCTTCCTTCCGTTGTATTCAGAAGGCCTTTCGACTGCGTCAGTTATGGTGAGATGTCCTCCGGAATAGTGTTCCCAGTGGTCTCTTGAGAAGTTGATAATGGTCAGAGCGTGAAAATGATAATGACTTGATGGATTTGCGAATTTGTCAAGATTCATATATTATTCAGCGTAGGTTGATTCCTCTGAACCGCCGCATGCCTCCTTCTTTGAGGTTTAATTTACATAATTCTTTTTTTTTACATTTAATTTTTCGCCACTCAGCACTCTACTCACTCTGCCCTATTTTTATTGTATTTCTTTATGTTTCCATCCGAAGATTCCATCGAAGATTCATTCAAATCACATGTCACGGTCGCCATGTAATGTTGGTACCTGGGAGAAATAATAATTAAATTTTTATTCGTGAGAATTAGATCGCTATGAATAGTTCTTCATTTGTGGAGTTCATAATTGGAAATGATTCTTAAAGTTAAAGGGGCAGCGCACATATACACAGCTATGTCTATGCTCATACATAAGGCTGGTTACAGGTAACATGTGTATGCAAATTAAGTTTCTCACTAGTGATTAGTTTAAAAAAATTTATTTTTATTTCACTATTACAATAGGTCGAACTTTTTTCACTGATTCCAATTTTACAAGATTTGGAATCGCAGAGTAGATGGATATGGGTGTGTCTGTGGTTTTATTTTTTCTCTCGCTTAGTAAGCTTTCTATGTATTCCACCTCGACATGTATTTTTACCGAGTTGGTAAACTCTAAGTTACTTCCGCTATTTAGTAGCACAGTAATTCGGCATTTCTGGCCTTTAATTTTTTTACCACTCCACTTCGTTTACCACACATCGCACTCTACTCACTGCGGTTGCTTGTTGTTCCATTTGTCCTCCGTTGATTTCCAGTTGGGGAATTTTCCAGATTCCCAGTTGGCCGCAGTAAACAGTTTGTTGTCGAAGTAGTTCTTTTTAAGTCCATCGATGTCACGGTCGCCTGTACTGCAGTCCTCTTCCCTCTGTTTTGTTTAATGAATTATAAAGATGTTTATCCATCCATTCCAACGTGTTAGAATTTATATTTGGTTTTCTTAACAAGAGGAGCGACTTGATCGCTCTCTCATTTTATCCGCCGAAGTTCTATTATTGGTGCAAGTTCCGGGACATCCTTCAGGCGGTCGCAGGACCAGTTGTTGGCGAGGGACACTACTTTCTCCAGTTCATGGCGACGGTCGCGATGTCCCTGGATCACCCTCTTGTAGGTGCCAAGTCCTCTGAGCAAAAGGGTGACGATCAGCAATCCTGCGATGGGCTGAAGTACTTGGTAGACCTGCACGATTTTGTCCTTGTGGTCGACAACTTGTATTGTATTGATGACGTTGGCCGTGCTGTCGTCAACTGTGGAAGTCTTCGAGCCCATTGTCCTTGTAGTCTCTTTATTTCAGCACTTGGTTGTTAATAGCTACGGTATTACCACTGAACTCCGAACTTGACGTTTTTCAAGACTGTTGTCAGAGACGAGACGCGGTTACAAGGATCTCCACAAGGGCTTGTTGGTTTTGACTTCCCCTGGTACTGGTAAACCGGGGTCTTTTATACCTTTTATACCTCTATGTTTTTAATTTTTTTTTATTTGGTGTTTAATTTTTATTTCCATTATTTACTTATTGTGGTTGTGCTCATAAGGAGTCTCGGCGCCGACGCTGGTCTTCGTACTCCTCCGGCTCCTCGTGCTCGAGGTACTTCTCGCCCTGCCATAAGAACCGTCTTCCCGGCACTCGGTAGCTCCGGGGGAGGCTTTGCCTCCTCTCCAGTCTTCTGTGCTCGAACTGGCCTTCGAGGGCACGCCGGTCGAGCGTCTTCTTCACCTTTTCGAAGCACAGCGCCAGCAGAGTAGGCGGGCCCGGAATCTCCGGCACGCCGTCCCACCTGCGCTGTTCCTCCTGCGCTGAGCGGACCCGGTCCTCGAACCGAGCCCACTCGTACACTGGGGTATAGGCCCCTAGTGCGCTCTCCTCGTCTCCCATCCAGTCGTAGATATTTTCGCTGCCTGCGGACATGTTCTTTCTTTGCTGGTTGGCAAGTATTTAAATCGCAGGTGAATTACCTTGGTGGACTGCGCTCGGTGTGGTGAGTTTTTCACGCCGCAAACAAGTCTATAGCAGGGTAGACGCCAATACTCTTCCCGACTCCATTTCCCAACTCGTATAAAGAATTTCCTTTACTTTGGAGTACGACACACCGAGCTCAGCCAACCAATGTAATTCACCTGTCGATTTCAAAAATATATATGTTGATTTGAATTAATTTAATGGTCTATCGGACGTACTTATGGGATCGAACTTAGGTAATTGATTTGATAAGGATTTGGAAATACAATTCATTTCTATAGTTTATTTTTGCGAAATCCTGAATGAATTTTCTATAATAGCTCAAAAGGCCGGGAAACGATTTTATCTCCTTTTTGGTGGTAGGCATTGAAAAAGCCTTGATTGTTGAAATTTTCTTATGGTTTGGCCTAATGCTATCTTCCGTGACAATATGTCCTAAGTATTCGATTTCCTTATGTACAAATTCTGACTTATCTGCTTGAATCTTTAAGTTGGCCTGACTTAGTCTGTGAAACACGGATTCTAAATCAGCGATATGGTCTTGTACCAAAGGCGAAAAAATTATAATGTCGTCTAGATAAACTGAGCAACTTTCTCCATTGAGATTTGCCAACACGTTGTCCATCACTCTTTGGAAAGTTGCTGGAGCGTTTGTAAGGCCGAAGGGCATACGGATAAACTCGTAATGTCCTCCCAGTGCCGTGAAAGCTGTCTTTGGGGTGTCTTTAGGTTCCATCTCAATTTGATGGTATCCACTGGCTAGATCTAGAGCTGTGATTAATGTTAGGCATGGGTTATCTGTCTTTTACTGTCTTTTCATTGAGTTTTTTAAAATCCACGACCATTCGCCATATTTGGCTTTTTCGAAACTAGGAACACTGGAGCGCTCCAGGCTAATGTTTATGTTTAATGATTTTTTGGTCCAAGAGTTTGTTTATTTCATTACGAATTTCTGTTGATTCTGTAGGACCTAATTTAAATGTTCTACAGAGTTCGGTTAGCTGTTGTTTTTCTTCGATATTTAAATGTTCTGTTCGAATGGAATCCTGAAGTGCGATCTTCGTTTTTGTCTTTGACGTCATTAGACATAATATTAATAAGAGCGAAATCGTCCTCATTAAATTTGTTTACCTCTAACCTCGAATCCAAGACGAATTTCTTCGGTGTGGTAGAAAAGTTATTAGTTTCAAGAATAGTATTTATTAAGCTATTTTATTTCACAAGAATACAAAAATAATCATAACTTACGGTCCCTGGTTTCTTCTATCATCATTGAAAATTCGGATAAATTACTTCAGTGTCGAAGCAAGTTTCTATGCTCCCACTCCAGTGCAACTCCGTCCGTAATTGGGATATATTGAGCATGAGAGTAGTCCATCACTCGAGCGTTGACTATAGCTAACGTTATCAATATAATTCCTGCGATCCCGTAAGAAGGCGAAATATTAAATTTACTGTGTATAAAATGGGGTAAGTAGGCTAAAGTAGAAAAATTGAGAGGGACTTTATCTAAGGTTGTCCTTGTGGACCACCCTCCCCCTATTAGGGACAGACGTTCCCATGTCTGCTTGTACACGTTCTTCTGTGTACAGTGCGGTTAGTTTATTTTCTAACCTTTTGTAATTTTTGAGGTATACCTTTTCAATATTGCTTATTATTGCCAATTTCTGATCTTCATTGGCAGCGTGCAAGGCATATTTGGGTTGCAACTTTGTAACTGAATGTATTGTTTTGTTATACTCTACTCTACGTCAACCTTTTTGTCGATTTTAATGCACCTAGCTATCTCTGTTAGGGAGCTGTGAAATCGTTCCAATGGTTCTAGAGGGAATCGGCTGGACCATGGCAAACTTTGAGAATTGGTCAATGCACGTAAAGAAGTATTTCTTATCTGTGGAGAAAATGTCTATATGTAGCATTTCTCCTACCCGCGACGGGGCTGGCGTTTCGCCGAGTTCTTGTTTCCTTGGGTGCCTGTCATACTTTGCCTTAGCACAAGTCCTGCAGTTAGTACCGATTTCATTCGCCAACTTCGCCATTTTTGGAAAGTAGTACCTGTTTAACATTTTCCTGGGCCGATCTGTGAGCCCTGTTGTGCTGGGCAGTGAGGACTTCTCGCCTTTCAGCGACCGCAAAAATATCCGTAACACGGTTTTTGCAGTGCCAAATTTTGGTGGCTAGGATTTGCCGAACCAATTCATCCTGTATCATCGCTAGCGTGTGCAAATCGCAATGAATGGCGTTTACACCTTTAGGGACAATAATGTCTGCGAGCTCCTCAAGCAACGACTCCTTGCATATTAGGTTAATGTCATGCCGTCTCTTGTTTCCGAAGAGAACGAAGCTGCGTTTAGATGGAAGGCGTGCTTCCTCCAGACTTATCTGCTTTTGAAAGCAATTCAAAGGCTTATCCGTGGATTCAATAATTAGGCAATTCCTTTGGAGCCGGAGGTTTATTAGTTTTTGTGTTATTTGTTGATTTTATCACCGCCGAGTGAGTTGTGATTGGGCTTCTTGAGTCTCAATTTTAGAAAATCGAGCTCGCTTTGTAGTTTTTGAGCTGTTGCCCATGCGGGGGGTGGATTGTTCGTGTATATTAGCCACTTTAAGAGTGCTATTCTTTTTTGGACTTTGTTTTTAACTTCTGCCAGTCCCATCACACTCTACTCACTCAAATTCCATATATTGTATTTAATTCCATATCTTGTGTTGATAAATTTCAGCTCGCTCGCTGTTTCTGATTTTACATTATTCATTTAATTCTAAGTAAGGCTAAGTCTCGTAGCTGCGCTGCCTACAGACGGCGACAGAGAGACGGCTATGTATATGCTTAGGTATATAGGCTATGGTCTCTCAAGCGGGAGCGCGAGGTATATGCAAATTAAATTCGTTGGTTGAAGATGATTTTAAAAAAATTAATTTTTAAATTTTTTATTATTTAAAACTTGGTGTTAAACCTTTATTTATTAAACACAATTAATACAAGACACTTATTGCAATTGAGAACCGATCGCGGTCTAGGTCAAAATAAGACTGGCTTCCTGATTTCTAAATCTAATCCAAAGAACCTCGGCCAGGAGCTTTACTTTTTGAACTTTAGAACTTAAATTTATGTTTAGATTAAAAGCTCAAGATGAAACTGTTGCATCTCATTGTGAAATTCAATTATGGAACTTGAATGGGAACTTGAAACGCAAAAGGCGCAATTGATTGGGCTTCGAACGAAAGCTGATGTTTACTTTAATTTTGATTTGTTTAACTTAGCTGGGGAACCAAGATCGGACTTCTGGGGAATTAATATCGGACCTCAAAGCCAAAGGCAAAGTCAAGCGCAAATGCAGAGATTGAAAATATTGTTTATAATAGCCATAAGCGGCCTGGTTTCACTTGCACATACATGAGGTCCGTACATGTTACAATTATGCCGATGTTAGCACTTTTTGTGTGTGGTCCAAGGCATAGCGATCGGTTCATATTTCGGCCATTTGGGTTTATGACCGGGACATTTGGATTATGTAAACACTGCAACAAAGTGTTACAGTGTGTACCCTTTAAGTACTCTTGGTACATTGGGTATACAATATGTGTGCATACTACAATACCTGATAGGAGGGCATCGGCGTAGGATAAGCCCCTCTGGATATTCAGCGGACCAAATGAGGATCTTGTGGCCTTGGCTTAAAATACTTCCTTCGTCTTGTGTGAGTTAGTGTACACGTTTCGTGTGTTCTGATGGCGCGTTGCTGTCACTCGTCACATGCGACTCTTCAACTCCTTGTAGACCACACAACCCCCGTAGTTGGCGGTATGGTTTCCTCCACAGTTCCCACATTTCTTCTTATGGGGGTCTTCCTTGTTAGCAGGGCAGTTTGCGGAATCGTGAAAGTCTCCGCAAACTACACAGACTGATCGAAGTGTGCAGTATGTCCTGGTGTGTCCATACTCCTGGCAGCTTGTGCATTGCACTGGGCCGTTTCTTTTATGTGGCTCTTCCACCGTAATTCTTCGGTGCAATAGTAATTGCATGTTGTAAATGGGGTGCACTTCGTTTTTCTTCAAGACTCTGCTGTCTGGCTCCAGCTCGACCTTAAAGAGTGGTTGCGGTTTTCTGTTTTTGTTTATGATGTTACTGACGTTCTTTGCAGAAAAACCCTTTTCTTTAAGGGCATCTATAATCTCGTTTCGTTTTGCTTTTAGTACCACTTGCAAGACCTTGCTGCTTTTTAATTGGTACGTGTAATAATTTTTTTTGGATTCGTCCAGGTATTTGGACACAGCTCGGAAGTGTTCTTCAGATTTTGTTTGAACTTTGGTTTCGTGAATATTCCCTTTAGTAAATTCTGACGTAGCACCCTTAGGGACGCTTTGTCCGCGTATGTGCAATCTAGCCGGGCTAGAATTGCATCGAAATTTAATACGGTGTTGTGGGTCGTGAGGAGTGACTGAGCGGGACCGCAAATTTTGTTTTTAATAATAAGAACGGCCTCGTAGTGGGCTTCGCTGCCGTCGTATTTTTAAATACTTCATATGCATCTGATGCAGCCTGCCTGCACGACACATATTCGTCGTAGCTTCCATTGAATGTTGGCAGAGATTTTACAATGTCTAATTTCACATCGCATTTTATTTCAGGGTTCGGTACTGCCCTTTGATAGACCTGAACCAGCGGCGCTTGCACCGTCAGCGTCAGTATAACAGATTCTAACTCTGCGGTAAAGGCGCTTCTTAAACGCTCTGCGTTGCCTGCGCGGCAAGAGTAGAGATTTTTGGATTAGGTTGAGAGGGTAACTGTCCTCTTTTCACCCGCTGGCCTCGAGACTTAGACGGGGTATAAAATTAATAAATCGATAACGGCGATTGCCGGAGTTTCCTTTATCGAGCTGGGTTCAAGTGGTCGCCCCGTCAGCGTACCATTTCTAGGGTAGCTCTGGGAGGTTTGGCCGACTGGCTCGTTGCCTACCGACTGGTCTGTAACTACTCTCCTCCTGGATTGAAGTGACGGCCAAAACGAAGGAGTGGACGTCACGAAACTCGATTCTGGTATGGTAGCGAATCTTCTTTTTTTAATAATAGATATACAGCTCCGAAATTTGTAGTCGTAAACTTTTTCCAGTAAATGATTGAATTGGAAGCATTGATGGATCGTAGATTGAGGTTGTGTAGACTAATATCTTCAATGTGATCGGTGAAGTTGATGTTTTGAATAACCGGAATTGTGGCTTCTATCTTTTCCTCGAACTGTAACAATTCTTTGTCGTAGGGAATTTGGTTGATATAAATTTTGCAGTTTTTGAACGTGATTAGAGCAGATCCCTTTACAGAAATATTTGCCGTACAATTAGATTCAATGGTAGAGTTAATTGTGTTTAAAATTAAGATGTGTGCCGGTTCTATTTCTGTAATTACTTCTTGGATTCCAACATCTTTCCCTTACAATTACCAATGTTCAACGTGAATATATTATCAAGACATTTAGTTTGAAGGTGGTTCTTTGGTTGAGTTATCTCAGATAAAATAGTTATACACCGTATTACATTTGTTCGTGAAATAATATACGTCTTTTGCATTATGGTATGCCATAAAGTTGGGCAGGATTAAAAATTTGGATCCATTTATCGGTAAAGGAATAATGTGCGTAAATTGGTAAATATTTTGTTTAAATGTAGGTATTTTAATTCTAAAATTGGTCTTAATTCCGATCATAAAACTATCTAATTCTAACACCCCAAGGATGTGTTCGTCAGACATATTGCGCAATTGTGGCTCATTTATCTCTTGCTTGATTACAGTTAGTGCTTGTTCTGATACAATAAAATTTGGTACAATGTTTAATTTGGCTAATAACAGGCTTTCCTCTATATTACTTAAATGATTGGATAATACATCTATGTTTATGTTAATTCGGGATATATACTGAAGTGTGTGTGAGAGGTGGTGTTCTGAGTTAACGATTTTGAAAATAGTATATTTATAGTTGTTCAAGGAGTAGTTAATTATTTGTTGTTCTTTATTAATATGATCTGTAATATTGTCAAATCTTGCCTTAATGTCGTTATTAAATATCTCCTGTTTGTTTGCGTTTGCTGTTAGCTCTCTTTGATTTCCTGTAATCGTCTTTAAATTATCATCGATTATACATCTGTCAGCGTCGTCTAAATTTCCTGTAACTATCTTAACAACTTTACCTAGTCCATTTCTCTCTTTTTAGATAATAACATTACTACTCTGACTTTTAATTGCTGAAGTTTAGCTGATAGGCTTTCAATTGCGGCATTTAAATCTGAGTTTCTTTTTAGCTGCAGCATTCGATGTACTGGGTATGTCATCGCTTGCCGTGATAGCCGGGAATCTTTGGTTACGATAATTATTATCGTAGTTTGATCGGTAATAGGTACATTTGTTATTTCGGTTGTAATGATTATAGTCCCTGTTTTGATTTTGGTTATAGTCCCTGCTCTGATACTTTCCTCTGTTTCGATTACTCTCAACAAAGCTAGATCTTTGTAGAGACAGTTGTTTTTGTTTCAAATTATACAGTTCCGTCATTAGAGTCTCTTCGTCTCTCCTATCCCTACAGTGTCTTATTAGTGCGTCCTTAATGTCGTCCCAAATTAAGTTCGCTCCTAAAGCGATGACTGCCTCAGTCGCCTTACCCTCTATTTTCTGTCTAATAGCTCTAAGAAGCATTTGGCCATACGGAGTCTGATCCGTGCCCCTGATCATCAGAATTATTTCCTCAACGTTGTTGATAAACTCGTTTAGCGTAAATGGGACCCCTGAGTGTGAAGGTAAAAAGCGAATTTCGTCTGGGATCCTCATTGAGGCAATCATGTTGGATTATAAAGGTTACCATTCCATTAGTATGAATATTTAGTTAGATTTAAAATTTGTTTCATTTATTAGGTTTTCATTTGGTTGGTTTTCATTTATTAAGTGGGGCAGCAGTGATGCCGCTCCAACTGTCAATTCGATTCTATATCTCTGACCAATATATTTTATATCTAGAGCCGCGCAACTAACCTAAATCAATGGTGTCCAAGAAAGGTTACTTCGTATCTGAAAAAAGAGCCCTTTTCTGGGTGCAATTTAAGGTTGTGTTTCCTGCATAAATCAAAATGGTTCGTAAGGTTTTTAATCATATGCTTTTTTGAACAACCGATGACAATTAGGTTATCCATATATAGGAATGCCTGTGAAGGTTCGATACCTGAAAATGCAATTGTCATCATTCTTTGGAACGAATTTGGCGCCATCTTTTATCGGATGAATTGGGTAGTGATAATTTGGGTACAATAAATTGCGCTCTTGGAAGCGCTGTCGGTTCACTGATCCTTGGTCTTACTTGGTGCGTAAGACGGTGTCGGTGCTGGCTGCACAGGCTGTACCTCTATGGTGGGGCACCGGTGCTGGCTGCACAGGTGTACTCGCAATGGGGTGAGCACAATGGTCCCCCGCAGTCATATCGCTTACGAAGACACTTATTGTGCAGCTTGTATATTTTTATAAATGCATTTGCCAACATTACAATCACGATTATCGCCAACAATATTATTATCGTTTTAGTATCAACCTTTTCTGATTCTATTTTATTTACGACGTTTGCCGTTAAAGCAACGACTTTGGTATCTACTAAACCCATATTTGGTTTTTTTCCAATTTTTTTAAATTTATTTCTGGTGTATATTTGAATTTAGTATAAATTTGCCATTTATATTGTCTCATAAAGACAATTAAATTTTGTAACTAAAGGGTTATCACTTTTTTTTTTAAGTGTATATATTCATTGATATGAAAAGTGAAGAAACAAAATTATGTTCATTTGCATATAACTGATTTATAATATTTTGCTCTATATAAATTAATATCAGTTACATGTTTTTAGTAAAAGCCTAACAGTGGTTAGTGTTTTTCAAGCAGCGCTTTCGCGCATCGGCTTGAGTTAGAAGTTTTTTAAAAATTAATGGCAACTCAGGCATTGGCATAAATGCAGCCCTTGTTGCGTTACTTTGCTCGTTTGCAAAGTTCTCCCTCGATGACTTGCAGGTTCCTCTGGTGTGCCTCCTTCTCCTGGGTTGTGGCCGCTATTTTTATTAAATCCTTTATTAATCTCCTGTTTTGAAGGAGTTTGATCCTTTGTCCACTCCTTTTCCTCTTAATTGCTGGCTTCTTCTTTTTCTGGCGTGCCCTGTACTCAGCTATTGTGAGGGGACGGGGTCCATCGTTTGGACACACCTCTAGAGCTTCTTTTAGACTCGATGCGTCCCTTTGCTCGACAGGAGCAGCATCCTCTAGCCCA
The DNA here is from genome assembly GCA_008042535.1 of Drosophila tani. Lineage (NCBI taxonomy): Eukaryota > Metazoa > Arthropoda > Insecta > Diptera > Drosophilidae > Drosophila > Drosophila tani. Next base: position 1,906 of record VNJO01009275.1, on the reverse strand, counting down.
GCGTTGCTCATATGTATTTTTCAAACGCTCTCCATCGGCGGTGTAAGGGGCGGATTGCCACTCACACTGTTTGGTTTATTGTATTTTTCTTCTGCGGTGTAACGTGGCTCAGTTTTTGGCCCACTTTTTAGGTGCATTTGTTTTGCTGGGTTGCAGGTGATTGCATGGCCCAATTGGGTGAGTTTAGGCGGTGTCATCTGCCAGAGCCAAACCTTTGTGCAATCTTGCCCGTGTTGATTTTCTGGACCATTAGTTCATTGGCTTTTCTTGATTTTCTTTCGCGTTAACTACATGACTCACGTCGGCCTGAAACGGCGTACGTAACAGGCTCGGGGTCGTCGATGCTGATCAGCATGGAATGATCCCGTAAAAAAAATCAACGTGCGGACGGTTATGCTCTTTTACGCCCCCAATGTGGGCCTCGACCCATTCCCTGAGGTTAAGAGTCTTTTGCTATACCGACTGAGTTAGCCGGGTTGGTAAAGGGCCTTCTTCGGCAACACGACGTCTAAACCTCCGCAAGGGTATATCGAACTCGAAAGAAAAAAATGTCCTGGAAAGTAAAAAGGAACCCCATTCCCTCCCGCAAATAATTTTTTTTTTTTTTGTGTCGTTTACAGAATGACGTACGTAAGTGAAAAAGAATTTTAGAAGGAATTACTCCTTTCTCGCGGCTCCTCGGCGTATTCGTCCTCCGGTTCTTCATGCTACAGGTAGGAGCGTCCTCGCCAGACAAAACGTTCCCCTGGAACACGATTACCAGGCGACAGGCTGCGCCTCCTCGCCGGTCTCCCCTGATCGAAGCTGTTGGCCATCGCCACCCGGCTTATCAGCTGGTCGATGGCGACCAGGCTCCGCTGAAGTAGGGTGGGCGTGGGAAGCGGTAGCCCTTCCCAGAGGAGCTGATCATAGTTGGCGGTCCGCCGATTATTCTCCTCGACTACCATCACGTAAAGGCGAGCGAGGGCAGCGTCGCCGAATGCAGCTTCGAGGGTTGCCTGGGAGAACATGTTTCAGGTTTGGCGGTTGCTGATATTATGACGGCCCGAGATATGGCTTGGTTCGTCGAGACCTGGAGTGTTGAGTTTTTCAAGCAGCAAACAAGTCTTTAGCATGGTGAATTCCAATACTCTTACCGACCCCATTTCCCAACTCATATAACGAACTTCCCTTTCGTTGGAGTACGACACAGCGAATCCTGTTAGGTCCTAATTTTGCGTTGTATCCTTCGGCCCGGTTACTTTGCTTATAGTTTTTCCGGTATACAACCTGACCTACAGCAAATTCGACAGGGCGGCAGCGGGTGCTGTACGTCCTTTCTTTGGCTTCGTAATTTCTTTTTGTTTGGGTGGAGTTTAGTACTTAGTACTTTGTTTTGCAATTGTTTTTTATTGCAGAGTAGGTGTATGTGTGCATAACACTAGTTTACAGCCAAAATATATAAACGTTTAAACCCACTTTTTCCGCTTAAATTTGAGATGCTGAACACGTTGAACTCATTAAAAAAAATTCCCAAAGAACCGTTTTGAAGATATTCGCGAAAAACCAGATTTTTTTTTCTACGTTAAAAATCTTGAAAACCGCAAGTCCAACATATTTCAAATAAGTGCAATCCAAAAGCCAATGTAAACACCTTTCCGACAACATACGGCTCTTAATGGTCAGAGCTCTATTAATGAAGATATAAACATTTAAAGCTAAAAAAACATGCAATATTTTTGGCTATGTTTTTTATAGCTAAATTTCATTTTCATTTTAAAAATATAAAAAAAAGATATTAATTAATTTGAGTGAACAGAACTAAAGATACCTTTCTCCTTAAAAAGTTAAGATCAAATATATGCAAATCCAAAGAAAATTCTAGAAGTTATGGCAAATTATATTAAATTATCATATTGCTGTTGTG
>VNJO01009271.1:0-73779 GCA_008042535.1 Drosophila tani | reverse complement strand
CCCAGTGCACAAATGCAACCATGTTTGCCTGGCTGTTTAATATTTGCTCAGCCATTGTCATGGGCAGAGCTTCACTTCGCCTCTCGCCTACCCTCCTTTGACCTGTGACCCAAAGCGAACCAAACCGACCCCGACCTGAACTGAACTGAACTGGCTATTTGTGCAGCACTTGGCTCTCGCTTCGACCGACTCTCGAGCTCTGATTACCGGCAATTTCGTTTTTCCTCACTGCAAATATAATTAAGTCAACACACACACACACACACACAATAACACAAACACACAGGACGTGCTGCAGATATATCTATGGCAAATAGTGCGAGTGAGTTGCATGTGCATTTTATTTAAGAGTTCAATAAGCAAACTTTGCACCAGCCAACAAACCAAGCAAGCAAGCAACCAACCACCGGGGCCAGGAGTGCAGCCATTAGGTAATTAATTTAACACTTGGCCACACAGAGCCCGGCCACACGGCCACTAATTGGCTTCCATTTACCAATTGAGACAAATCCGGCAAGGGAAAAAATCTAGAATAAAGACCAGAGAGCTGGGAAGCTGATTGGCTTGATGCCTGATGCCTGCCTGATAGATAGCTGGCAAGATAGAGGAGATGCTGCTTCTGCTGCTGCACAGTAAGTCGAAAACGAAATCAAAGCGATGGTAGTCATTAATGCCATTTGCGGGGGCATTTAGGGTTCTATGTGAGGCAGCCATGGCAATAGTTTGTACAGAAAGAACTCCAGGACCGACCTGACATCGAAAACGCTTCAATGAACTGGTCAAATGTGGAAAAGGGTCAGAGAAGACGCTACGGTTCCGCGAGTATGTGAGGAAGGTGGGTCTCGGTTCGGGCTCGGTTCGGTCTTTGGGGTTGAGTGCTCAGTGAACCTGCTCGAAATTAATGTGCCACGTAAAAAGGGTAATTTCCAGAAGCCACGTCAAAGGTGCTTGCCCAAGTTCCAAGTTCAGGCCAAGACTTGTTGCGTGTCTTGTGCACTTTTTTTCCTGACATGACCCCATAGTCAAAGTGAAGTCAAGTGCAAAGGAAAGTAAAATATTTTCCTTTCAAAAAAAGAGAAAAGAACTCAAAAGGGGTAGAAAAAAATTAAACATACACGGGAAAAAAGATAATATTTTAGAACGAAGATGAGTTAACTTTGTTGCTGTAAGATCTGGCAATAATATTTAAAGCAACCGAAAAAATCTACTATCGAGAGAGCATTATTTTCGATACTTGCTCGATTAGTTCTATGAATGCCACAATGATTAAAATTCTTAAAATATTAAATTCAGCTACTACCTTTTTCTCTCTGTGCTAAAAGTGAAAAAGGGTAGCAAGTAGGGTAAAAAATACCAGGAAACATCAAAATAGACAAGCTGCGAAACTTTTGTGATATCCAAAAGGGCGCCCCCGCTCATTAAGAGGAAAGTCAAGGAGGAGAGAGATGCGTTTGCTAGCGCCTTTGGCATTAAACTCATTAACGGTAATTGCAACCTTTTTCTTTTTTTTTTGTGGCGGCTTCTCCAGGCGCGCATCACATTTTTAAAACGCAATTTTGTTAATTAATTTTCGCACATGGCGCGGCGTCGGCTTGGCACATTTTCACTACCAGTCGTTACCGGCATTAGTCGATGATTTGGCTTTGAATATGTTGTCAATCAGCAGAGGAGCGTCCTTGACTCGCTCGTCAGGCGTCGTCGTCGTCTAACCATAGATCCATTCGCCATCGCCACTTGTAGCTGAGTTTTCACTTTGGCTTTGGCGTTTTGGAGCTTTTCGCTTTTGGCTTTTCAATTACGAAAAAACACGCCCCCCAGCAGCAGCTGAGGCGGCGGAGGTGGACTCCGTTCGGATTCGGATTCGGTTGGGGATAACGCGCTTTGCCGCCGGAATCAAAAGCCAACGGATCCGCCTCCTGTTGCTGACACTGATGATGATTGTCGCCCCGAGGGGCGTAGCCTGAAATAGAGGTAAAGAGAGTGCTCTTCACTTAAAGAAAATAGTAATCAGTTCAGGAGAAAAAACGAAAAAAATTTAATAGATTCCGACGTGGAAATTTGCTTGAGATAAAGGAGAAAAATCTAGTCCTTTTTCGCAGTGCATTCCGCTTCCTACTTTTCCCGGTGGCCTCGAAATAATTTGTCTTGCGGCCAAATGTTCTATTATCGGTCGGAGGCGGTGTGTGTTGTGTGTGTATGGGCCACTGAAAAGCGAAAAATAATATCCTCACTTGTAGCGCACTCGAGAGATGCCCTGCCCAGATACAGGACGAGGGCTTGTTTCCAGACCCTCGAGGCGGTTAACTGAATTTGAGTGAAAAACGAAAGGAAAGCCAGCCCCAAAAAAGACCAAAAGAAAGCCAGGAACAGCTTAAGGAGCTTCTGTGATTTATAAGCATGTGCTCGCTAACCTTTCGCTTTTCACGTTTTCCACTCCTTTACAATCAGCAGTCCCTTTCATGGGTCAGTGCAGCACCTAGACATAGACAAGGGGAAAACTCCTGTCACTGTTGTTGTAATCAAGTTAATTGCAGGGAAACTCAGACACAGAGAGCCAGAGAGCGAGGAGCGTAAAAAGAGAGCGAGTAATTATGAGTAATTGCTATTAATATAATATAGCCAGGAGCTGGCCGAAAGGACATATATTCATAGCGCCCAAAGGCACGCAATGAAAATATAAAAAATTACAACAAACACAGAGCGAGGCAGAGGCAGGCAGCGCGAGCGCGTAAAAAACAACGAAAAATTATTCACAGAACGGAACAGAATACATTTGATTATAATCTACGTCAACAGCAGCAGTAGCAGTAGCCCTGGCCAGCAGCAGCAGCAGGAGAAACAACAACAAAGAGGGTTGTTAGCCCTAGACAAAGCTCGAAAATTGATATTAATTTTTCCGCCCATGGAATGTCCATAAAAAAAAAGTAAGAACAAAAGACCCAAAAAGAGGAACAAAATGTTACGAGCCATTTGTGAGCGCCTTGTTATCGGGACACGCCCACGAGGCGAAAACCGGGGCGAGGGCGCAATGTGTTTCCTTGGCATTAATTTTTGCTATTTAGCAACGCAGGAAAAGCGCGCGGACAAAAAATATCAAATTAATTAGCGAGGCTTTCGCTGCTGCGGCGGTGGCGGCGGCAAAAAAGAAAACAAAATAAAGAAAACAACCACAATGGCAGTTACAACAAATTTGGCCAAATTAAAATCTTATTTTAAGGCTGGTTAAAGCCCAAAGGAAATGTTACAAAAGCACGGCCAAGTGACCGTGACCGATTTGGAGCACTAAATGAGATGGTTAATTTCGATAAAGGGTTTAAGACCTAGGTCACAAAAGGGATGAAAGAAAATTATAGACAAGATTTATGGGTCTACAATTTTAGCTAAGATTTATCAAAGGATTTCAAATGGTCAACAAAAATGCTGCTGAAAAAACAACTAGACGGCGCTGTGTTTACTTTTAGCCCCAACAAAATCTTTAATGAAACTCCAAATATAAAAAATATTTCCCTAAATTAAAGACCTCTTTCAAGGCTGAGAAACTGACCCTGACGGATTTGTAATTTATCTAAGAAGGCAAATTCGATTTATGCACTCAAAGGGATGTCTTTTTCGAGGGATCCTCGCCCACATAATTATACGCAATAATTAAGCAGTGTGTGTGTGTTATGTGTGTGTGGCTAAAGAGATGCCATTTGTCAATCTGACATTGACAAACTCGCTGGTCTAGATTAGAAAACACATGGGCCCTCGGGTTAAAGCCATAATGAGTGCGAAATGTAAACACAACAAATGCCTGCGGTCTCTTGGTCTCCACAAAAACAAGGACTTGTCCCTAGGCGAACTTCCTTTTGTGACCATTTCGCTTCATGTCCCTGCCGCTCTGCTATTGCCATTTGACTTTTGCCTAAATGCTTCAATGACTTAATTATATCTTGGCCGCATTTGTCTCTAAATCACGACGATGCGCCCTTTATTTGTTTCTTTGTCTGCAGCCGCTTTTCCCGGAGAATTTAACTGCCAGCCACGGCAAACTATTTTCCAGTTTGAAAAAGAAGAAAGGGAAAATGGCACAGGGAACAGGGAAAGTGCTGCAGTCAAAGTTTTTAAGTGTTTATTTCAATTATTGTTTGGCTCTGCGTGTTGTCTGCTCCGTGTTTTTTGGCTTCATTCGCTCGCAGTCGGGAGGGAGGGCAATTTAATTTTCCGCATTTTAGAGGAGTGAGTGAAAAAAAAGAGAAGAAAAATAAACAAACAATAACAAAGACTAGTTAAGAAATGCAAAAGTTTTTAGCGTGAAAGTTGGATCCTGCAGGGTGGCGACGAGAACGACGACAACTCCCCCTTTGTTTTCATTTTCATTCACGTGCAGTTACTTAATTTTTGCGCTTAAAAATGGGTGCAGTCGAAGAAAAATAGAGCCAATCATATTGAAAGTCTTATGGATACATATTCCTTACAATTTTAATCAATTTTAAATATATATGTTCATAGAAATTTTAAATAAAAACTTAATAAATGTAAAACTGAAGGAATCATCTAAGCTTAAACGGTTTTATTGTGACCCTATTCTTGAGTTACAAATTTTGTTTCGAGTGTAATAAGCCCGGCTACTTAATGTAGAAGGAAAACTCCCCCGTTCTCTTTAAGTTTTCCACTCTCGCACATCGACGCTTTGGCATAATTTAATTTAACACTTTGCAACTAAAACAACTAATGTTGACGCGCGTTCTGCTCTGCTCCGTTCTGGAGGAGTCGCTGCAACAATGTTGCCCAACATTGCAGGAGGAAAGAACTTGGCCAAAACCCCGCTCCCTCTGGCGGCTCCCCTTTGCTGTTTGCTGTTTCCCCCGAGCCTTTTTGGCCTGCGTCTGTTTAGTGTTGCGTGTCGCCATATTGTTTGCTTTATGTCACACACTCGCCAGGAACACAAACGCACTCACTCACTGGTTTATTTGCTCCGACTGCCATATATTTTACTCTCAGGTAATTGCGGTTTTTATTTCACAAAAATAATAATAGCTGCACCTTTGGGGGTGGCGAGTGCGAGCTTGTGTGTGGTGTGTGTGTGCTGGATGGATGGCTGTCGGAAGTTGTCAGGCTACAACAATGGCGACAGCGACAGCGAAGGCGATAGCGAGCGCCATCTTAAAGCGCCCACAAAAACACACGAAGGAAGAGGCAAAGACCACTTTAAAGCCAACAGCTGAACGCTAATAAGACACACACGCTCTATGGCAGGGATCTGAATCTTAGGGAAAAGCATCCTTGCGAGGGATGTTTAAAAACAGTTGCAGTCGGAATAATAGCAGAAATGGTAAAATACTTTATTAGCAATGTGCCCAAGAGTATTCTACGATATAAGTTTGCCCAAGAAGAAATAGGATAGCTTACTTTTGGGCATCTTTTTTAAAGGTTTTAAATCCTTTTTGTAGGAACACTTTAAATAAACAGGGAACACTCATTAAAAATAGACAAAAATCAGGGAAACCTGGTTATAATTAAAGATTCCACAACAAAAATTTTTAAAAGTTATTTAAGTAATTATTTGGCTGCCCAAAATGCATTGTGGAAAAGTTTATTGATTGATAATACCTATTTTAAACACTGTAATAATTGTTAGGATATTCTAACATGTTCTCCACTTTAATATTTGTTTTTCGTACATTATGCAAAGCCTATTTAATGCTATAATTACGTCCGCGGCTGTGTGTTTGCGAGCGAGTGTGCAGCATAAACCCTGTTAACACACTTAACAACAAACAAAGCTACAAGCAACGCCTGGCCGGGCACACACCTCCTTCTCCGCCTCCTTCTCCGCTCCGCTCCGGCCTCGAGCTCCCCCAGTTTTCCAACTATGAGCATAACTTTAATGCTCATTGCTTGGCTCGCTGCCTTGACTTGGCTCGGCGCCAAATTTAAATGAACTGGGTCGCCGACGACGACGATGGCGATGGCGATGACGACGAACTGCAGAAGAACCCCGCATTCAGATGAATGTATGTGAAGGGGTGCGAAGCGAAGGGGTTGGAGCGTAAAGGGAAGCTGGCAGGCTGAGATAGGTGCACAGGAAAATAACTAAAAAGGAAATCAGGCTTAAAAATGAAACTAAAATTCAGAAAAACAATTGTTTTAAACGAGGTTTTATAGTAAAATCAATTAAAAAGCTGTTTAAAGTATGCTACAAAATGTTATTAAGTCTCAGGACATAAATAAAGCGTATTACATTCTTTTAGACATGCAAAACATGGTTTTAAAAAGGGTAATCCCATATAGTTTCCTTTGGAATTAGTTAAGACATAATTTCTTTGAAGTTTTCTTTTAAAAAATCACCTAAATTTCTCCCAGTGCTTGCCGCCTGAACTATGCATTTCCATGGGTCTTAATTACATAATATCCGAATGAAGAAAATTCGAAATGCCCAGCGGGCTCTTGAGGCCAAACAAAAAGAGCGAGAGGACCGGTGTGTGTGAATCTGAATCTGAATCCGAATCCGAGACCCGGGCCCCAAACCGATACCGATTTCCGGGTCGGTGGGAGTTTATAAACAATAGTTCATTTGTGTGCGCTCCGAGGCGAGGCAGCCTTAACCCGTCGCGACCCGCCTTTAACCCCTGTATCCCAACTAACCCGCATAATGTGCTTACGCTTCATCGATTGACCGTTGTCTGTGTGTATTTGCGTATTTGCTTGAATGTGGGAAATGGGACTGAGTGTGAGCGAGGCGGGGGTGAATAAGGTCGAAGGTGAGCTGCTGTGGCTGCTGCCGAACACAACGATCAACGGGAACTGCTGCTGCTGCTGCGTGGTGCTAAAAATGTTAATGCAAATCATTGGGGAAATCAAAAATGGCTACAGACCCCCAACCCCTAGAAGCTACAGCCCTCGAAGCTACAACCTCCAAAGTGCAAGTGAAAATTGTGGCCAAGATTTTCGTAGTAGGCATCCTCTCTTCATGCAATTTGCAAGGGTTTCCCAAGTGGCCTTTCCTCCTGGCTTCTCCATCCATCCTCCCGCCCCATGTTTGTTGTCAAATTTGCGCAGCAGCAGCAGCAGCCGCTTCCAATTGCAGTGGCAAAGTCATTAGCATAAACGTAGAGCGGCGAAAAGTAGCAAATCCATTAAGGCTCCAGAATGGTTCCAGGATCCAGCTAACAGCTACCAGCAACCAGAATCTTGCCTCCTGGCTCCAGGATACACGAATACACGGCATAGGCACTCGACACGAGCTGCTGTTGCTTTTGGCAACTCTTTAAAGATTTATGAAGCGTCAAATATTTATTATGCCCGCTTTGCAATATAAGGCAGTCGAGCACGCGAGCCTCATCTTGGCACGGAAATAGTCCATGGCGAAAGGAGACGACGACCATCCTCCTAAGCCTTTGGTCCTTCCACGTCCTCCTCGTCTGTTGCCGTCCGTCCTTACCTTCTTCCAGTTGCTTTCCTGGCCCGTGCGAACACTTTTTGAAATTGCAAAGCGGCGCAAATAAATAAAAACACATAAAAAGTAGGCAAACGCAGAGCCAGAAGAAGCTCAGACTCAGACTGTGAGCCTCGGCGCAGACAGAGGCAGAAAAAAAAAAGCAAGGCATAAAATAAAATAAAACGCAAGCGGAGAAATGAAATGAATGAGAGCGCAGCCCACGATGATTGGTCCAGGGAAAGCCAACAACAGAGCACAGAGAGAAAAGTTATTTTTTTAAGGATTTTAAAAGGATTTTCTGTCCAGTAATATTTAACCATGTAAACCATTAAAAAATCTAGTCAAATAGGTTTTAATATGTTTAATAAGAAGGCCTTGTATAATTATTTATAAATATAAATATTCTATGCTCTTTTCCATGAGAGAATGTTTAGGGAGTTGATGTTGCATTTAGCTCTTACAAATTAGTTTTGAATTATATATATAATTGTAGAGATAATAATGATATAAAGCGATAATGGCATTTTAGTCCATAAAAGCCACAAGTAGTCTTCAAAATTCTCCTCTATATGGAAAATAAGTTTTAAAAAAACTTTATTTCAGTGCACAAAAATGCAGAAGCGAAAGCAAAACAAAATCAATGCGCGAAGCAGGCTGAGCCTGAGTCTTAGACGCACTTTTACTTTTCTTTTTCCGGGGAGGACAGGAGCTGGCGGTGAATGAGGATAAGGGGGATGTGCGGCACTTCAACCCTTTCAACAACTCACGAGGACACGGCTCCTGCAGCAACCTCTTCGCGTGGCGTTGAAATATGTGGCCCCAAATATGAAAAATCTTCGCACGAGTTTATCCTCATATGTATGTATATATATGTAGAGCATATTTTTGCAGTAGAATCGGCAGCAACAGGAGCAGGAGCACGTGAGTGCTTCGGATGGATCCACCCTGGTTGCTCAGCAGTTTGTTAAAGTGTTGAAATATGTCAAACATCGTCGAAACCATTTCATTTGACTGAACTGGGCGCGACAGTCGTCGGCGACGGCGACGACGATGGCGACTGCCCTTTGAGCGAATGCAAAACGCTTGGCATATTTTTAGGCGCACACACAACCAGTGACTAATGATGATGATGTGTGTGTCTCGCCCCCGTCTCGCGCTGTCTCTGTCTTTTGCGTCCAACTAATGAGGCGCATAAATTGTACACACAAAAATCTCCACGCTCCAGAACAAAGTTGCAAATTTTATGAGCTACCCGGCTAAGCAAGCTGTCAGCAAATGTGAGCACATGTAGCTACACTCTAAGAAAGGAAAACAAAAAGAGAACAATTATTATAATTAATATTTAAAATACTTTTCCTTAACTTTTCTATTTTTTCTGTGTTAAGAAATTGGGATTAAAGCTTTCGACACTCTTTTGAGTGATATCAAAAGGCGTAGAACTCCATAATGTTTCTTTATCCCAAAAGGATATTTTCTCAAGTGCATTAAACAATAGACAATATCCCGTGGCCAAAAGCACCCACACATATGTATCCTGTGACTTCCCTAGAGCCTGTCTACGAATTCAAGCAGTTAGAGACAATTTAATTAACGCATTTTAGCTGCCTGCCTGCCTGTTCCTCGCTGTCGTCTGCTTGTCATTTGTCATTTGTCAAGTCAGCTGAAGCTGTTGCCTACTTTTGCAGGCCGCCTCTGCTGACGGGTCAAAAACGGAAAAGCTCTACTTTCGCGGAACCCGGAACCTAGAGCCCCAGAACCCATGCAATACAATTTTCAAAACGAGACCTAGAACTGGTAGCCGGCCTAAAAACCACCGATTCGGTGGCGGGGATCCATTGCGCATCAAAGGAGCTGACGAAATGCACGTCACGCTCCAATTTGCATGCCACGCCTTCGTGCTGTCCTTCGAGTCCTTCTCGCCCACCTAGCCGCCACTACTCCCACTCATCAGTCGTCAGTCCGTGCCCATGCCCGTGTCCGAGGAGAGCGAAGGATAGCGCAGCCAACCAGGCCACATGGCCAAACAAAAAACGAGTTTTGGAAAACAAAAAGCGAGCAGCGAACCCGAACCCGAGCCAACCGCAATTTGGTCATGTCCAACTCAATTTTCGTTACGTAAACTGCATCATATGCCGGGCATACGAATAGGACTTTTCTGTTAGACATAAACTTTTCAGTGCACTTGAAGAAAAGTGATCCTTTTTTGGTGTCTATATAGCAGGATCTTTTGGAAAGTAAAAAAATAGTAGTGCTTCAGAAATATAGAAATACATTTTTTATTGCATATTTTTGGACGCTAGCAAATGTGATTTCAAACCGTAAATTATGGAAAAATAACAGGATTAAGAATTAACTAGGATATCTAAAAATTAATAATAAAATCAAATTAAAAATTAAATATTTATTGCACACCTTTAGGTAGCCACACAAACAAAAAAAATTTAACCAAAAATGATGGATTTATAAGTGTTTTTTAACCCTGTTTAATATGTTTTTAATAACCAGGTTTTACTACTTTCTTATAAACATTTTCTTAGGTGTAAAAGTCAGTTTCCACCTTGCATGTACATATTTTGTTTTCGCTGACCAAAAAAACAAAAAACCGAAACCGAAAAAAATAATTCCCCAGCCGAGCCTCGATGGCGGCTTCTCAGGCGCTTCAAATTTAATTAAACATGCACACGTGAGCAAATGCAAATAAATAAAAACTTTATGGCTTTTGGCCATGGCCAGAACAGAGAACGGAGAGGCTAAAAGCGGTGGCTAAAAAAGCCAGTAAAAACCAGCCGGCAAACCGAGTGGGCGGCAGGCCCAGCCCGGCCGGCCCGGCTATATGCGTGCGTCTCAGCATTGAGCTCTCGTTGTTTGGTTTTTGTGTGTTTGCTGTTTGCTGTTTGGTGTTTGCTAGTTGGCGTGCTTATAAGTTTTAAATTTGCACCGACCCGCAGAGAGGCGGTGGTGAAATAAATAGAATATATTTCTATTTTTTCGGGACACCGAGAGAGCGTTTCGTTTCGGTTCCACACACGTTTTAAATTGAACGGCTTTTCCCGCAGGTTTTTCCCATTTTTTTGTCATCCCGCGGATGGATGATTTATGCAGTGGCAGATGCTACAGGAAACACAATTTAATTGAAATGCACTTAAGGACTTAGGCGCACTGTATTACATTTTTTAATTACGAAAAATAAGAAAAAAGGAACTATAGCTTTGCATATGCGATTAAAGGCTTAAATGCCATCAGCAGGCTGCTGTTCTCATTGCGATTATGCAGCTGACAAATGTCATTTCTAAATTTTACAACTCCGAAACCTCGAAACAAGTACAGAAAGTACGGAAAACTCATATGCAAGCACATGGAAAATTTATGATGAGCATAATAAAATAGAACAAAAAACAATTTAACTTTTGCTGGACACTGGACACACAGTGGACAAAAGGGTCAAGAGAGTCAGCCAGTCGTGTAAATCCTGCTGCTGCGGGATTTTTGTTAAAAACTGCATAATTCATATGCAACTGTGGGGGGAAAAGGGCAAGGGACAAGGGACAATCATCAGCGGCAGCCAGCATTCAGCTCGGAGTCAAGCCGCAAAAGAGCCCTGGCCCTGTTGTATTTCATTTAAAATTTACAAGTTAACAATATTAAATATTAACAGTTATTTATGCATTTTTCGGCACAAATCAAAAATTTACATACATGGCAGAAAGTTTCCTCGTCGTCGTCGTCGTCGTTGCAGGACCTCGTAGGATTCGTCGGCCAGAAGATGAATGTGTTGATGGATGCCAACGTGGCAACCGGCATGGCCCTGGCATGGCATTTTTCATATATGCAGGACACATATTTATATATACATTTCCCACATTTTATTCGACAATATTCTCTGGTCCTGTGACTCTGATTCCGATTCTGCTACAGCCGAAGCTTCAGCTTCAGAGCTTCTTCTGTTGATTTAAATAATTTGCTTTTGGCTTTTGTGTACTTTCCCCCGAATGCTGTGTGTTTGTGGGAAAACATTTTTGGCATATTATGTGTGCTTTGCTTTGTTCATTGTTTGACTATGAATTTTTGTTTATTTGCCACAGCTTTTCACCCGGCTTAAATAATAATATTCCTGCTGCTACTGCTGCTGCTGCTGCTGCTGCTGTCGGGCAAACAACAAATCAATCTTAATTTATTCAAATTTATTGCCGCAACTTTTGAGTTGACTTTTTGTTGCCGTGACAATTCCGTTGAACTCGAACGGAAGCTGCCGAACAATGCGAAAAGTTTACTATAATTTCTACACAAATATTTAGCAGTAATTTTCGTTTACAATTTTCTGTAGTCCATTTTTTTTTTTTTTTTTCTTGGTCTTCGGTCTGACTCAGTGTCTAGTCTGGGCAATGGCCAGACGAGTATGCTTCTAATGCCTCGGCAAATATTTACTAATTTCTAAGCTGCAAAGTCTTGGCGAAAACTTTAGCATTTTCTACCAAGCCAAAAAGGGCAAAAACTTGCGCCCGCCGCCGCTCAAATATGCAAATGAGTTGAGATCCGAAACTTGCCTGCTCTAAAGTGCCTCGAAAGTGGCAACAAACAAGGCCGGCAACGGCAACAAAAGCATTAGCCTAAAAAGTGCATCGCAGAGAAAAGCCTGCTCCTATTCCAGAATGCCGCTCCTGAATCCAGCTTCCCGAATCCTGAATCCTGAATCCCGAATCCCGGCTGCGGTTGCAGAGTGCATTTTGAGGCTGAGCCCCCCAACAAGGAGTCAAGGAGTGAAAAATAAATGGAGTGTGTGACTGGCAAGTGGCCGGGGCCCAGACCCAAACATCGGGATTACATTTACACAGGACGTCGGCGGGCGAGGCTGGGAGGCGGCACGACTTTTGGTAATACGATGATGGTGCCTGTAGATGCCCTCATCGTCCAGCCTTCAGTTGGTCCTGAATCCTCATCCACATCCCTGCTTGCCTCCTGCATTCCCTTAGTGTGTGCTAGCCGCGAAAATGCCAACAAATCATTGCCAGGACAACCAGGCAGGCCAAAAGCGGAGCGGAGCATACACGGGGCTGAAAATTTGCGACTTTCTAAAGGGTTTTAATTAGGGAATTACCTTAATGATCTCAAGATATCAATCTGTATTTATGGTTTAATAATCTGTGGTTTTAAATTCAATAAATATCAGAGATAATAGATTTTGTGAAGGGTTTTCTGATAGTTTTTAGGGATTTATAAATCTCACAAAATCCCAAAGTATACTTATTTCTCAGTGCAGCAGCAGGAGGCAGACAGGCATCCAGCAGCTAACAGGCAGGAACATCATCATCAGTCTGCGCCTAAGCCGCATTTTGTGGATTCAGATGTTGCAGTGGCACACTCTCCCACCTGCCGCCTACCACCTGCCGCGTACCTGCAACAAACGAGGTGGTTGCTGCCAAGTGATTTCTGGTCTAATGTTTTTTAATGTTGCTGCTCATGCAGCTCATGTTGCAGCAGCCAGCAGTGTTGTGTGTGTGGGTTGTTGCCGCTGACGCTGATGATATTGTTGCTGTCGACAGCAGCGGTTGCTTTGGTCAGCTCACCGTTGTTGTCAAGTTGAAAGAGTTGAGAGTGGGTAGCATGAGCAGGATGCACCTGCAAGGACACACTTTCGAGTGGAGAGCAGCCCTGGCTAATTTTTAGCTCTTTGTGTGTAGGAGGGAGGTGCTCTGGAGTCGAGTCCATTAGCATTTGACAAAGTTGTCCGGCGGTTTGGCCTCGCTCCCTGTACCCTTCCTCCGTGTGTGTGTGTGTGTGTGTGTGTGTGTGTTGCGGCTGTGTTGCCGAATTTGACACAACATTTGTCAAACCGCAAAATGGCTGCCACAACGTTACTTTCATTATGCAAAGGGTCAGCCAGACAAACAATGGCAGCAACAGCAACAGCAACATCAGCAGCGCTTCGGTTTCGTTGCCGGTCCAGAGATCCATCCCCATCCTCATTTTGCTTAAACCCTTAATGACATTTGAGTTGGTTAGCCCCGTTTGCTGGTCAGAGCCGGGCTAATAAGCCGCGATTTATCAGCTACCAAACAGGACAGGAAGCCACCGTCATTGTGGTGCAAAAAATTTGTCATCAATGAGAATTTTTTTGAGTCCAATAATAAAAGAAAAGGTTGTAACTATGAAATGGGATATATAAAAGGATATATAAAATAAATGAATTTAAAAATAACAGTCTGTATAAACGGAATTTATATAAATTAAATTTTTCCAATAAATCTTTGCCATTTAATTCGCATTTTATACATATTTCCCTCATAAATGTTCAATATTTAATACGAAAAAATACGCAAAATATTAAAACAAGCAGATGGCATTATCCTCTACCATTATGTCATGTTACCCGCTGTGAACGAAAAATCACGAAATACTCGTATGTTTCGGCGAATCGATCATTCATTCATATGCATATTTTCGCACTCAAAATCGCATTATGGAAGACGGAACCCCTGGCGTATGCGTAATTTCATTGCTTGCGGTTGACCAGGAAAATTGTATTGCGAAAATTTGCCAAATGCAATTGTCACAGCGTGATTTTGGTAGCCAAAATCGATGACAGGACCGAGTCCTTTTCTGGTCTCTGTGTGTGTGCTGTGTGTATTTATTGGGGATGAATGAGTGTGGCCGATAGAAAGAGGAAATCAATTAGTGCAAACATATTTGGCAGGGCGCTAAAAGCCTTGACGGATGATGATCGATAAATTAGCGGACCGTCTGTCGTCGGACGTCGGCCCTCGGGCTGATGTGCGATAGTATATATTTTTGTATTTATGAACTGTGGGGAAATTATTTATTTACAAGTTAACGCTTGACCGCCCGCTGATGCTGATTTCCTCCTCTGCCAGCTGATAAATATTTGATGGGCTTTTTTTGTTGCTTTCCGCCGCCAGCCAGGCTTGTTTATTTAGCAACAATTAGCAGCTTACAAGCCAGGCGTATTATTGATTTCCATATGCATAAGGATTAGCGAATGTTTCTGTTTATCTTTTTTTTCTGCAATATTTTCCCCATGAAACATGCAGCATTTTCTATGCAAATGTAGTGCGTGTGTTTGGCTGGGTGTGTCGGTGGGGCAATAATTAATAATTTAATTGCTTCTGTTTATCTCTTAATTAAAAGGGATTTATTTGACCATTACAATGCGAGCACACACAAGCGCAGCACTTTACTTTTTATCGCCTTTGCTAATTAAGTTCCATAATTAATAGCTCAATATACACACGAACATATATATATATTATTGACAATTGAAGCGAAGATGTAGATGTATCGGCTGTACATTATTATCCCCTTAGTGCCCCCACAAATCTGACCATCGCTTGTCGATGAAGATGACCACAAAAAGTGATTAGGGACCGGGCTTAATTAGATTTGATTGCTCAAAAGATTTGACAAAACCAATTGCAATAAAGCAAATTCAACATGCTAATCAAATTGTCTCTCTCTTCTCTTCTCCTTCCATTTATTTACAGGTGAGTTGCCCACAAGATTATGGCCAAATGCCGGCTCAATTAGTAAGTAGAAAGACCAAGAAATTCCACTCCACTCCATGTCCACTTCCACCACCACTTCCACTTCGGGTCGAGTCGAGTCGAGGACTACAGAAGGCCTGTCAGCAGCACGCCCTCAAGTATGCTACACTAATTTAATTTCAAGGCATATTTGCAGTGAGTAGCGTCTTTTCTGCCTATTTGGCACAAACCTAATTAGCCGCGAAAACAATGGCAACCAACCGCTGCCTGCTGCTCACTGCTCGCTGGCTGCGTAGCCTCGGCTAATTTCCATAATTGTTATTATAGAAATTCAGCAGCCATAAACAAAAGGTTAGTTACTTGCCTAATGACTTGAAGTGCGTCCTGCTTCGGGGCTCCTCAGGACTCGGTAGTCTCGGCTCTCATCTCACAGCTCCTTTGACTTGATAAACATGTAAATGCGCTTATCATCCCGCTTGGCAAAAACTTTTCCCGAGCTCTCTATCAGTTGATTTTTGAAGTACACGCTAAGAAACAGGGTTTGGATTGCTGAAAATTAACTAAATAAATTTTTAATAAAAGATCAGCACTTTTTCTTGGTTTTTTTTATAAGAAATTACATTTGAAACTCAGTTTAATTAAAAAAAACATACATAGATTTTTTCCCAAGTCCAGAGACAGCCTTGAACTTAATTGTCTTAAAAGTTAGCCAGCATCTTTCGATTTCTTTTAGATATTACGTACTATATATAATTTACAAACTTATAATAGCCTAAAAAAATCTTCCTGATAATCCCTCCACATATTTTTTCACCGTGCAGATAAAAACCGCGCATTCATAACCCTACAAAGGCGAAAACTCTCACCCAATGCGAAAATGATAGCTCACAACTTTTCAACTATTTGCCAAGGAAGCCTCCCTCGTCTAGGCTAGGGTGGGTTATGTTTATATTTTCTGTTTAGTCACCCTGCCAGAGCGGGGGACCAAACAACCCAGCACTAATTAGGCTGTGGCGTTGATTTTTATGCGCCTCAAAATTGAAACGGAAGAGCCGGCCGGCGCACTAAACGCTTTTAAAGACGATCTTAAAGGGAGGGTGTATGTGCGAGGAACTTTTACGAGGCGCAGACAGCGGGAGCGGCCCAAGAAAAGTTGAGGGGGTAGTCGAGGAAAGTCGAGGAAAAAGTCGGCCTACAAAGTTGTTCCGTTGCCCGTTGAACTTTACAACTTTTGCAATACTTGGCCCGCCGCTTTCAGTTGTTTGTTTTTGCGGACTTTGGGCCGTGTCCTGGACAAAGTGACGACTTCAACCGGACGCCTTTCAATTATTAATGCCACTGTGTGCCGGAGCCAGTGCCATTGCCAATGCCACCGCTGTAGTGTAGTTTAATTAATTAATTTGACAAAAGTTTCGAATTGAACTTCAGCAACAGTCTGGCTGTCGGTCGGTCTGTGGCTTTAAATGCCAGCTCTTAAATAATACGAATCAATAACAACAAAATAACTCGAGAGCACATAGGAAACCGAGAAGAATAAAAAGTAAGCAAACAATAAATTAATTGTTATTTGCATGCAAAGGTTTCCCTCCTCTACGACTGAGACTCCAAACAATGGCAAAGAAAGGCAGCATTCTTCTGGCTTTTCCGCCCACATTCACATTTATTGTTTTGGCATTTTGGCCGGCTGCCCGCTTGGCTTATGGGCTATTTATGAATTTATGAATATTTCAAATGAACTTTTCATTAAGTGCATATATGGAGGGCAAATCCTTTGACGTCAAATGCAGTTGCTTCTAGAATTTTCTCAGCTTTATTTGAGCCTGTGTGCAAACAACACACACATTCCTGGGCAAATTCCTCTGATGCCTAGATTACGAATTTAATTAACAATCTGCTCTTAGCTTCCTGCGACGCCATCGCCTTCACCTCGGCAACCACCTTTTGTGGGCCAAATCGAAGTTGCAACAGGAACGGCAGAGAGATGGAAACAACAAAAGGGCCAGCCCCACGACCTCAAAAATGTTTATGCCGCACTTCCGTTACTGGTTTTGCCGTTGCTGTGTTGCTGCCGCATGAGTTGGCTATAATTAAAAATGCTATTACTGCCAACTTCATATAAATTTTTAATTAGCAATTTTTGCTATTTTCCTACTTTGTTGCTGCTCGGCTCTCTCGCTCGGCTCGGCTCTCGCCCACCCAAACCAAAGCATTGTAGCTGCTGGCGAACTTTTTAAATTAGCACTTTGTTAAACACCCTGACGAAAAAGGTAGCATCCTCGAAACACGGCTCTCGCCCTGGCAATGTCGGCATAAATTGTTTTTTAAAAGGATTTCGTCCATTGCCCCCTGCTCACTGTTCAGTGCTCCTGGCCTTCCCTTCCTCCTCCCGGATTGGGAGCCACAATTTTTGAGGCAACCAAAGAACGCGTGCCACGGCAGCTGTTCGCACGCATTAAGCTCGTTGTGGTGCGGCAGCTGTCATAAATTTTTTAGATAACAACAAAAGCAGGAGGACATGCAACATACACGGCAAGAAATGTGTCCTTTATATTAAATTCTCATTTACTAGATAACTTTAGGGTATGAGGATAACAAAAGGATAATGTAAACAACGGTCTTAAGGGTCTTGAACCTGAAACCTTCTCAATATTATTTTCCAATAGAACCTGACACTTATTTCTGTTTGTGTACGAAATAAAGGCGCAAATAAAACCAAAGCCAGCTTATTTGCGCTTTAAAACTTGATTAGCATGCAAAAGGGGTTGGCTGACTCTTGGCTCTTTGGTAATTATTAGATTTTATGCATGGCCAACGTATTACCACTTTTCCGGCGGCCATAAACAGACGCAAATATTGACAATTATGGCCTATAATTTGACACCCATCGGTGGCAGGGATACATGTAAAGCCAAAAGGGTTAACAATTTAAATTAAAAGAGCAGCAGCAGTCACACATGTGCATATACTTTACGATTCAGCAGCTTTTGATATTTGCCATCTCGCCCACAACACGCACTTTTCATGCATTTTAATTAAAATTAAGTTCATTTTTATTACCAGAGCGAGACAAAGCTAGTTCTGGTACTGGGCGCAATTTTTACAATTAAATAAAGATTTTATTATCATATGCCAGCACGTCTTTGTCTGTAAATATTTAAGCTGCAGGCGGGCAGGGGCTGGCAGGGCGTATAAAATTTACTGAAGGTGTCGCGTCGGCATATTTTAAAAGCGTTTTTGTTACCACCAGCACCAGCAGCAGCAGCCAGTTTACTTAGCCAACATACACAAGGCGGAGACGGGGCTTCCCAGAAAGAGAGAGCGAGCGCCCTTCATATATGCAAATTTATGTGACATTGCGGCAAGCACGCGTTCACTTTGGCTTAAGGCTCTCCTCGCCCAAAGGAATTTCCGGTGTTGTGCGGTGCTCGGCGCTCTGTGCGGCTTTTGTTTTCTAGCTGACGCTGCAGCAGACAAAATGTGGCCCAAATGTATGCAAAGCTTTGTTTAAAGTGTCATACAAGCGATATGAGCGTGTGTATACGAGTATATGGCCTGTGTGTTTTTGTGCGACTTGCTGGCAATTTAATAGCTCCGCGACCTGCTCCGCCGTTTATGCATATTTAATAGTTGCTATTTTTGCTAAGTGCTCGAAATTATCGTCAGCAACTGAGGCATACCCGAAAATCTGTCGCTAAGCTCTTAAGAACATGAAGCATTTCAGAGAGCAAGGCTGTCATTAAGAATGCACAGGGAAAAAATTCACCTGGAATATTTAAGTTGTGTTTTATGATTTATAGATTTTTCTATGATTTATAAAATGGGTGTTGAGCTTGAACTTTACATTTTATTGCTTGTAACGGGGAATATTTTATAATAAGACAAGATAAGCCTTTAAAAGTAGCTTTTCTTAGTGAAAAGAATATTTTTGTATTTAATTTTCTTTGTAAGATATTTATGATATTTTGCTTCGTAATGGAATATTTTATTTATTTAAAATAATTTTGTATTTACCATAAATAAATAGACAATTGCCGACCATAATTCTATGGTATTTGCACTGCCAGCTTTTTGGACAGTAAGAAAATAATATTTCCCTTTTCTATTTTTGGGCACATGACACAAAAACCGACTAATTAAATGTCTGCCTGCCTGCCTGTTTGGCCCGAATGCCTGCGAAAAGTTACTCTCGACCCTCTGACTCCCTGACAAGTTACACAATTAGCAGCTGGCAAACCGAAAGTTGCTCAAACATTTCAATGAATTCTCCAAATTCTGCTCGGCTCGGAGAAAGTTTAGCCACCGAAAAACCCATTTTCCGGGGCCCATTTCCCATTTCCTCTCCTGCGAATTTTCCCATCAGATGCTAATGAATTGCTGTAACTGACTTGCTTCTAGTTCCGAGTCCAGGATTTATGCCATGAAAATTCAAAGGTAAATAGCATTTTTACCCTGCGGAGGGCGGGTGGTAAACTTTAATCAAGCGATCCCTTTGTTTGCCAGCCACGCCCCCTACTCTATCAAGTTTGCATCAATTTCAATATTCCCACTGTTTTCATTTAATTTCAGCAACTTAATTTCCCTCTGTCTCTCTGTCCCTCCGCCACCAATGTTTTTTTTCTTTTAAATTTGCAAAAATTAAAGCAAGGAGCCAGGCGGCGGAGGAGGTCCTCGCAACAGGTTGCCGCACACAATCTCGTTTGGGGGAGAAAATGCCGGGGAAAAACACCGAGTTGAGATTGCAACGCAGCAGGTCCCGGGTCGGGTCTTGTAATTTGCAGCACAGCCAGCGACAGCAGCGGCAATGATAGTTTTCCACCTCCTCTGCCTCAGTTTGCCAACCCCCTTACTTTCCGTTATGAATAGCCATTGGAGCAGGCGAGGAAATGCCAGGGAAAATGCTGGGAAAAACCTGGGTTCTGGGCCCCCTTCAGCTTCATCATTTAAAAGCGCATTAAAAAGTTTTTAGATTAATTTTGCTTCTTGTTTTTGCCACTGTTTGCTACTTACTCCTCACTGCTGACGTTTTGTTTTCGCTTAATGTGGCGAATTTTAATCCCAAATTGCTGAAATTTAAAACTCGCCAAAATCCTTAGCATAATTTCTGTGCAAAAATATGCTTATTTTTCCATTTTTTCTATACTCTCTTCTCTCGTAGCTTTTTTCGGCTGCAACAATCGCTCCAGTTACTAATAGGTTTTTCGTGTTCAGGATCCACATACGTTTATTCATGAGCTAGCATGCAAAGTGTAGTTGCTGCTGCAGCACTGGCAATTCAATAGCTTTTACCTTTTCAATACACATTTGCCAAATCATCAATATTTTTCCTCATCTTGCATCTGGGAACGATATACAAGCATCGCCCAAAGTGGAGATGCTGCACTGAGAAAATATGAGGACAAGAAAAATATGTTCTGGCTTGCTATAATTCTTATACAACTATTATTGGTATTGGGTCTAAGAAAAATGGTACAATTGTTTAATAGATACTCCTAAAATCTATTTAACTTTATTTTTAATATTGTAATAATGTTTAAAATACCAAGGCAGTCTTCTTTGGATCCTAAGACGCTCTGAAAAATCCAGAACAAATTTTTCCCAGTGCCCCTTCTGGATTTAACAATGTTTGTTCTGTCTGCCAAACGGGGTTAGGTGATCTAGGGGCCGGGTTGGCACTCGCTTTCACAATCATTTTCAATAAATTTATCTGCAATTTCAGTGGATCCCTCACGCACACACACACACATATATTACAGAAAGGAGGAGCGCTGCTTGTTGTCGCTCGAATTCAATTCCAAGCAGATTTATTTTTCCACCCAGTTTTCCCATTCATAATTTCCATCAGAAGGGAAGCCCCGGCGCTTTTTGTAGGGCTTTTGCCAGCAGGTCCTTCTAATCCTTGGCTGATAATTCATAGCGCAGAATGCGTGTGCGGCCAAATGCGATTTTATTCGGGTCTTCACTTGACTGGGTCTTGAATTCTATATATAATATATATACTCTCCCGAATCCTTTTTTGGTTTTTTTCTTTTATTTGTATTCATTTCTTTGACGCGGTTTCCTATTCGGTTTTTGGGGTCGACCTTTCTCGCCACAAATTATACGCAATTAAGCAAATTTGTCTAGGTCCCTGAAAGGGGGGAGTAGAGGAAAAGAATCAAAGCTCCTTGGTCTCAGGTCACTGATTAACAACCCCGACAGCCGGCAGCAATCCTATGAAAACAAATTGCAAAAACCAAAAAAAAAAGCGAACAGAAAAGGATAAATAAAAATAAAGAACAATAACAGGGAGCAACATGTAAATAAATGCAAAGAAACGGAAAGACAACTAGGAAACGAGTCTCTACAATGCGACGCCGTCGACCTTTTCGGATGCACTTGGGAAAAATAAATACTAAATAATTGTAGAAGATTGAGAACAAATGCGGAGGAGGTTTGTTTACGCTTTAGGTTTCCTTTTAAAATGTATAATTATAAAATTGGAAAATATACTAATAGTTTTCATGTTTCTTAACTTTCGCTTATGAATTTATAAATTTGTTTAGAAGATAAAAACCTCATTGTTAAAATATTTAAATAATAGAAAGCCACTCAGGGATACCCAATATATTAAAAAAAATATTATTTTTCATAAATCATTCGAAATTCCGTAACTTCTCTGCAGTGTACGGATCCCAGGTTCACGTCCGGTTTGTCCGGTCTGTCCTGCGGTTCTCTCTGAATACGGCGCGGGGCGAGTTCATTTAACTTACGGCGCGTTTCCGATTTACCGCAAATTTGAAAACCAACAAACAGCCAAAAATTCGCCCGAAGGCCTCTTCTGTGCAATGGCAAACAAAAGGGCCAAAAGCCAACAAGTAAATACGTAGCTGGCGATAGGAGAGTAAAGGATAGCAAACGAAAAAAATCCAAGGGGGAGATGGAGGGAGGATAAATTGTAAAATTCAATTTTCGCCCACCCTTTCTTATGTTTTTTTTTTGTGTGTTAACACTTTTAACTTTGATTTATGCAAAAATTTCCACTTCACTTTGCACATGGCCAAAAAGTTTTTCTCCTTCTGGCCCGTTGATTTGTTGATTTCTAACAAATATTTGTGAGCTTTTCCGATAAAAAAAAACCCAAAAATATAAGGAAAAAGGGATGGACAAGCGATGACTGTCAAGCGTTGTCGTGGACCCCATCGTCAATGAATCATGGCGTCATTCTTTCTGTCACCTTTTCCCCGCGTGTACAGATATTTGTTCTGGTCGGTCGTCGTCGTCTGGCTTGATTCTTTTATGTGCTCGTGTCATCCGTCATCTCTCTCTGCCGCGCTGGCAAAAAATATTGAGGATTTTTTCCCACTCTCGTTAGTGTCACGGACCAACACTTCCGGTTCACTCAATCCGTAATCCTGCGCCAGAAGCAGCATAGCTTCGACATACCTTTTGTCTCCCCCGGGTTGGGCAAGTAGCTCGCTTTATCATTTATCACTGCACTTGTCTCACTCTCGATTTAATATCAATTTAAATTTCACAAATTTCATTGCCGAAATGCGAGGGGAATTATTCATGACCGCCTTTCATTAGCCGTGTCATCGGCCATCAGCATCATCATCATCAATGTTGCATTATTTTTAATGGCAATTATGAATATTGCACACACACAGGCACACACTCGCCCGGGGTTTTTTCTAGCAAATTAAATGGATCAGTCGCGCAAGGGACGACTCTTTCAATAATTTAATTGCCCAAAGAAGAGGCGTCGCGAAAAAAATGTTGAGGCTGCCTCGAAAAACATTAATAAACCGGAAGCACAGCACGAGCTCTCCTGGCGGAAATGGGCGAAAAAAAGGCAGGACAGGACACACACTGGCGGCGGGGTGTGTTTCCCTTAACACATACAAAGTCCAGGCGGCGGGTTCACTCGCCCATCATCAACAGTTTTGTATGTTTATCTGTGCGCGAAAATGCATTTTTGCATACAACATACAACATAACCGCAACAGATGCGGTCGCTTCAATATAAATGCAGTTACAAATGGCGGCCCTCCTTTCCCCGCGTGCTGGTGTGTCTGTGTGTGTGTGCGGTCATTACAGCGAATTGCGTTTGCCAGTGTGTGTTTTTATGGTCCTGTATATGCCCGCCCGTGTGTGCGCCCAGTTTGCCTGTTTTTTTCCTTGGTCATTTCCGTTTTTGTTGGGCCTGCCTGCTGTCCATTATGCCGGCTGTCCTCGCTCATCACTAGACCGGGGGGAGGGTGGGTGGAAAATGTGGGGAATAATTCGGAAAAGGGGTTACCAGAGAAATCCTGCAACAATGCAGCGGTCATTTGGCTGCCCTGACTTCTGTGCGGCATATGTTCACTTGGCAAAAATATATGCGCGATTTTTATTGCCCTAACATATGTGCAAAGTTCAAGCTTAATTCACATAAAGCCTTGATTTACGGCCAATATAGGAAAATATTATACTTCCTCTGTGATTCAACATCTCAATATTAACTGCTGCATCTTCTTTCTATCTTTAAGCTCTAAATTTACACAAATGGTTCATTTCTACGCTCCCTTAAATCTCTCTTAATTTTCCCTGAATCTAGGAAATTTTCTTCCAGTGCCCGACTAGTTGCATTAATAAAATGCATATGACAGGCAGCGGGGGGAAAGCTGGCAAATGGGAAAAGCGCGAAAAGCGATCAGAGAGAGAGTCGGTAACACACACGCACATACAAATAGCGCTAATTATGGGACTTATAGTCGGGGCGATGCACCTTTAAAGCGGATTTCTTGTTAAATGCATTTCCGCCGAAAAGCCGCTTTCCATCAGCTACCGCACTCTGGCACACACACACTTGCCACACACCCGCTGTGTGTCATTCTGGGCAGGACAAACACAATCAAAGCGCTTCAGAGCCGGCTAATGAAGAGCAAATGCAAATGGCTCTCTCTCCATCTACGAACATCTCTCTTTCTGCGGCTCATTAATGCGCATAATCAAAGCGGCAAAAGCAGATTCAGCTCCGCCAGGAACTGGCAGCAGTGGCAGCATATTTGTCACATGATTACCGTATCAAATAACACGCAGACAGACACAGAGGCACACACACGCGTATACAGAGCCTGACAGGGATTACACGACACCGAGACATGGCTATGCCGCCTGGTGCCTAAACCATTCTGCCTCCTGCAGCCTTCGTCCGCAAGGCCTCCCAGCTGTAGTCATCATCCGATCGGATCGGCCGTCATAAAGCAAATTTCGCGTTTCGCAACTGAAAACCACAAGCACCATAATTTGGCACTATCCACAGTCGCCAGCGGTGCCTGTTTGGTTCGCTTCGGTAGGGTTCGGTGTGGTGGCCCAAAGAAGCGTCCAACCATTCCATCACATTCACTCAGCCAGCTGTCCAAAAGGCACGGCGAGAAATGAGCAGAGCATATCACAGAAATTGTTACAGAAATCACTTTAAAATAAGCCTAAAATTAGGCTATACAAAATATTACAAAGGTTTTCCTGTATATAATATTTTGTGTCATACTTTTAATCACTGATTTTGAAGGACCTGAAATCTTTAGTTACGCTTATATTAAGTCACATTATTTCCAAAGCAATATTTAATCCCAGTGCAGGCGGGCATCCCTGCATTTGGTGGCATGGGCATGGTTAGCTGGCAGGACGAGGCACGACGAACAGGAGGAGCTGGCGTCGGTCAGGAGGAGCGGACAAAGACAGCCCGCAAGCGTGTGGCAATAGACAATGTCTATGCATATTTGTCATATGTGCAGCCCCGGCCCGTTGTGGTCCTGCTCTCTCTCACACACATTACACACACAGGGACAGGGCAGACACATCCTGCCAAAACTGAAATTGAAACTGTTAGGAGCCGTTGTTGTTGGCAGTCCTCCTGCTCTCGGTCTTTGGTCTGCATTGGCCTCGTCGCCTGGCAGGCAGATAATTTGCTTGAAAACCCATTTTCCGGTTGTTGTCTCAATGTGTCCTCTGTGTTTTTGTGTTTTTGTGTGTTTGTGCGCGCCAGAGCTTTGTTTGACAACTTTCAGGCCGTTTTCAGTGATCACTGTCACGGAACTGGCAAGGATCACTTCAAGGCTTCGAGGAGCTGGCCCTTTTTTTGTACTCGTTTTGCCTATTTTGTTTGTCGTTATGACCGCCATGAAATTCCAGTTTTTAAGCTGTGCCGCACATGTTTCGCGCTCTCAAAAACCTCTTAGGACAAGTGCAGCTTTGTTGCTTTTACGGCCCACAAAACACACTACCAATTGTCGCTGTATTTTTGCACGAAACGCCAACTTACCTGGGCACTGAGCATAAAAAGGGATGTATTTTTAAATGGGAGAGTTTAAGGGGGTTTTTACTAGGGTTTTTAGTTTTTCTTTTAAATTCCGGTGCTTTCTTAGGTAATTACCTTTTAAACTAAATATAGTATGTCTTTATTACTACAAATGAGTTGTTTTTCTGCCAAGGAATACTTTTTGTGTAAGAGAAAGCCCTTATAATTCGCAAGTTTTTTTTTAAGTAATATTAAATACCAAGCACTTCTTAATATATTTTTTAAAGATTCTAAAAACTTCACTTATTTTTCCTTGTGTAAAAAACACGAAAGTAACAGAGAAAAAAAAACCGTAGGGCCGCACATCAAACGTGGCCCAAATGTTGGCCGCCCCAGGAATACAGCACTTAACGGCATCGTTGGCTCGGCTTAAGTAGTCGCAGGCGAAGGAGAAGAAGGAGATTACTGCGAGACTAGCAGCAGCAGCAGCAGCAGCAGCAGCGGACTAGTCACGGTCTCCTCAGCTATTCCATATTCATAATTGCTAATGGAATATGCTGTGACAACCGCAATGATGACGGAGAGAGCGGTGCCCCATCATGGTGATTATGAGCAAGGCCCACTACAAAGTGTTTTTACCACCCAAAAAAAAACTCCCGTGGAGTAGAGAACTCCCTTACCTCACCCATATATTTCCCAGAGCTGTTTTCGGGGCCATTCCTGGGAGAAATTAATTTGCAACTTGCGAGACATTTGGCGCTGGCGTCTATTTACATTGTATATATTACGTATACGCCACGGCGGCTGCTTGACTGCTTGGAGGTTAGGTTTTCCGAGGCGGCCACAGCTGCTACTCGAAAAAATGTGGGCTAATTTCTAGTCGCCGCCCGTCACCTGCAGCTATTTTCACATTTTCTCTTTTCTTTCCCATCCACTTTTTGTCATGTTCTTTCTTTGTTTTTTTTTTTTGCGTTCCTGCTGGCCAAGTTTTTGGTGGCTGGCTGACTGGCTGGGGCTCTTTGTTAATTGGTTCAGTCACCTGTCTCTTGATCTGCCAGTCAAGCGCACACGACCCGTGGAGTCGATGGTCGCACCACCAGCCAGCGCCATCGCCATCACCATCGCCATCGCCATCAAAGTGGCACCACAACCGGATGGATGGTTGAAGGCGACAACGCTTGCAGGAAAATACGAGTGAGGAGAGGAAAGCCATGGAGGAAGGAAGGAAGGAAGCCGGATCCTTGGGCCCGCTCCATTTGCCAACCTGGCCAATGAACGTTTTAGATTACAATAGGTTAGGCCAAGTCCAGGGTGGCGTCCTGGGTGCTGCTGCCTGCCGGCCACCACATTAGCCAGTGGTGGCTCGACCGCAAAGTTAGCGCCCAGCGCCGCTCCGCTCTGCCGTCCGTCGTTAACTTAATTGGCCATCACCACCCACTTTGCGGGTTTTTATGGCGGCGTCGTCGACGACGACGACAGACCCAAACCTAAACCCCTGCTCGGGCCCATGCCCATGCCCAAACCCGAATTGAAACCCCCTGGAACTTTGGCTTTGTCGACGCGTCGGCTGTCACATTTTTTGACATTTTTATTCTACATTTTTTGCTATTTAGTTGGTTGTTGCCCACTGCCTCTGTGGCTGCTTCTGCTATTTTCTATTAGGGGTTCATTTTTTCAGCTCCCTCTTATTTTTGTTTTTCTCTTTTTTGTCACCTGGCCGTAATGTTGTGGCATTGCCTACTATTTAGCGCAGTGTCTCTGCGTTTATGACTAGAAAATGCACTGAAGGAAATAAGCTACAGTGTTTATTTCTTTTTTTACATTTTAAAAGCATTTATAAATTTAAATAATAAACTAAAACTGGACTTACATGCCATTGTAAAGGTTTATTTATCTTTCTCTGCTTTAAATCAACGTTCTGGTGGACTTTGACAGACATCTTAATTTAATCTCCTTAAATAAACTCTTTAGGTTATTAAAGATTTTTTATAGTGCATAATCGACTGGGAATGTGAAGTCTTCTCCGTTGGCCTGTCGTTTACGCTCGGTTTGGCTCGGCTTTCTATTTTTTTGTGATTAATAGGTGTGTTAATGGATGTCATTTTGATGTTTCCGCCAGACGCATGTCCACAAAAACCGAGTCGTCCTGCCTCGTCGAGCCATCATCCCGCCTGACCTGCTCCGTGACCTCCTGCCTACCGCTGCCCGCCGCCCGCACGCTTTTGGGCCGTGCTCAGTTTTATGTTTAATTTGAGCATTTCTCGCTAATTTTTAAGGCTCGCCATTAAATGTAGATAATTTTTTATGCTTTTCTTTTGGTCGTCGGTCTCTGTCCAACGTCCATTGCCATTCATTTACCATTTCTATGCCTAGGTTTATGGCCCCGCCTTCCCTGCCCCTTTTTGTGGGCGCGTCGTAAAAGCGAGAATGTAACGAGCCAGCGTCACGAGCTTGTTGCAAGTTGGTCTCCACTTCTCGGACATTTCGGGGATGGACGACAGGGCGAACGCTGCTCGGTTTTGGGACTCGGGTTCAAATGCCCCAGTTGTTAAAGCCTTTTATTTGCTGTCGTAGACAAATCGTTTAGGTATTCCTCGGCCCGCTTCCTTTTGCTTTTAATTACTCTCAAATTCGTTTTTAAAGTGCGCGCGCGAGTTTGCCAAAAGTGGCCAGCAGCACGAAAAGGCTTAAAATCAATAGCCAGAGATGGTGGCTTTAAAAAAAATATGTTCTCGTTGGTTGGTACATGGCATAAAATGCAACATGTTTTTCTCCCATTCAACGGCCGCGCCTCCTTCTGTTTTTATTGCCTTCAACGCACAGACACAGACAGAAGGGGTTAAGATAATAGCAACAAATAAATATTTGAAAGATATTTAAAGTTTTAATGAAAATGTAATATTTTGTTGTAGTTTTATTTTTTTTTTTAATTCTTGATTCTGATATTATTTATCCCATCAAGACAACGTTTATGCATTTGGGCCAGTGTGACCTTAACAACATATATGTGCATGTTTGCCAGTGTGATCTTGCGAACTTATGAAGTTCTTTGGACCTTTTTTAAGCCTCTTAGGAGCATAACATTTTGATTCAGATGTTAAGTACACTCAACTTATAGAAAATATCAATTAATATTTTGTTTAAATTTCGATTCCTACACTTGTGACTCCAACTGTGTATGCAAAAGCTTCGATGTTGCAGCAGGCGCAGTAATCGATATGTAAACATGCGAGTTTGCGTTTCGTTGAATGCCAAATGCTGAGGCAGAGCCGTGCAGAGTGTAGCTGCAAAGGGTATAAACGGGTTGTGTGTTGTGTGTGTGTGTCCGGGGGTGTGTATAAATTTAGAAGCAAACACGCCGACAGACCAAAAAACAACAACGACGAACAGCGCCAAACGCCAGAGCAGCGACAGCAACAAGCTGCAATCGTTGTGGCATGCAACATGTTTTTATATATAAATCAATTACTTACCAAACATGACGCGAACGGAGAACGAAGCACCGAGCATAGGGAGGAAACCAACCCAGGCCCTGGATTTATGGCCATAAAGATGGGAATCCTTCTGTGCGTTCGTGCCACTCGGTTTCGGTATGTGCACCGTCCGCAAGTCCATTAAAGTTATTCAAATTGTTCAGCAATTTGATTAATTCCCGATTGTGCCCGAGTGTGCCGCGATCCAGAGACATAACTAACTTCGTTACGGGCATTGCCCTTCCACTTCTCTAGTTCCCTGCGTAAATGAATTAACTATCTTTAAGCCCCGTGCCATATAGCTATATAGCTTCACGAATTTAACAAGCCAAATCGAATTAGCAGCCGCGAATATTAATTGAGCTTTGAGCAGAGAGCGCGCGCGGCCTCCCAAAAAATTAGAGAATCAACCGGAATAAAAATTGAAATTGACGCGTCAGATTTCCGGCGGGTCGCCGGGGAGGCAGCGAGGCAGGGACAAAATCCTCGAGGGCTGAAATTTGTCAACGAACATTTTCGGCCATGAATTGATATAAATGTGGGGCCCGGCGGCGAATAATGCGCTAAATAAATTGCGAAAAATTACATAAAATATTTAAGCGCATTCAAGTGTGGCGCTATAAAAAATGGCGGGGCATTAAACATGTTTTTTTCCCTCCCGTTTTTTTTTTTCATGCGAAGTGTGGGAGGTGAAAGCAAAGCGAGCGGCAAATGGCTGACAGGGTAAGGAGGAGGAAAGGAAGAAGTATGGCAGGGGGGAGATTCAAGGTGAATAGACAGGCAGAATACAAAAGGAAAGGACGGGCAAGGATAACAGCCAGCAGCAGCAGCAAACAAATTATTTGTACGTATAGCCGTGGGCAAATAGCTGCCAGAATATTAGACATTTGAGAATTGGCATGGCGAATTTTGTTCATTGACTTGCAACCCCAGCAACAAAGATGACACACATGGAAAAATACGGTAGTAATATTTAAAAATAAATTAAATTATCATTTTATTAAATTATCATTTTAAATAAAAGCAACGAAGATTTAGGCTTAGAGACCTTGGATTGATGGTGAAGTTGCAGTAACTCTTAGCATCATTAAAAAGGTTTCCTTTAAGTTTTAGTTTCTAGTTTGTATAAACAATATATTTTTCGCTGTGTGTGCACCTGCCATGCAAATGTGAGAAGGAGCGTGGCTGTGTGTTGTCTTGGGGCGGAAGCTCTTTAAAGTCGGGCAGACAGAAAACAAACCGAAATGTTTGTTTCGCCGTCGTTTCCTCCCAGACCCAGACGCTTTTAATGCATTTTTTATTGGACTGCTGCCGCACAAAACGACAAGCAAATAGAGAAGGCCATAAAAATAAATAAGGCACACCGTTTTGAGGGTGGGGGTGTTGTTCTGTTGTCCACACACACACACCCCTCAATATTAACACCCACAAACCCAAGGGCGAAGCGCGAGCGCAGCATATTTTCGCTATTGCCATTGAGTGTCCAGCCGCCATAAATTTCAATGCTATTGAATTTTGTATGAACCCGGGAGCGGCGCAAGCACAGCTCAGGGGTCTTCGGTCTCAGGTCAAGCTCTCTACTCCCATACGTGCTTCGTGGCCGCTTTAAAAAGGTATAATTTATTTTAAAAGAGATCCCCTCAACATATATTTATATACCTGAGCGAGCAGGGGGGTTGGAAACAATATCCCGGCAAGATTTATGCCGCCCGGTAATCGTTGCTAAGGTCAGGACCAGAATCTCTGACTGGGCTCATTAGAAATGCCAAACGGCAAATGCTTGTCATTTGCATATATACACACACACACTTTCAGGCCACACGCGTGTCAAAAACTCTTTATGCACTGGGGGAAAAAAGGGTGTAAAGTTGAGCTAGGAATGATCATCAGCAAATTGTTTAAAAATTAAATACATAATGGATTAAACTTTAAGAAGAGTTTGAATTAATTCCCTTAGGAAACTTGACTTACTCAATCAAGAGTTTATATAAATAATGGCAGCCTTTATTTTTTCTAATATCTATATTCTTTATCCACGAACTTTTTCCCCGAGTGCCCCCACATATATACGATGTCGCATTACAGGCGAGTGAATATCTTAATAGAGAGCACAAGTCGCGTGGCGCGAGGAGCAAATAAAAAATTGCCAAAACTTTCGGCCGTGCGTAAAGTGTTGGAAGGGAGAGCCAGCCCGACAGCGGGACGTGGTGGCAAAAGAATATCAATGAAATTGTCATACACAAGTAAATGCCCCGAGATAAAGAACCAAGAAAAAGGGAGCCAAGAAGTCGCCCAGGAATGAGAATATAAAAATGGAAAGGGAAAAACGTTTGCTTGCTGCCTACCTTTGCGGGCACGGGGAGTTTTTCTACTGCATTTGCTGCTGCTGCTGCTGCTGGATCTGGGGGAAAACGTGGAAACCTGAAGCAGTCAGAGTAGTCAGTGGCAGACAGAGATACAGACACTCAGATACAGATACTCGGGGAACACATGTTTTGAATAATTTATGCGGGCGGGCGCTCGAAATGTGCCCGCCAGGAGTTTCCCAGGGTTCCTTCTGGGTTCCTGGCTTCCCCCGACTTTTCCTCCCCAAACCAATTGCTTGACTGGCACTAGGCCAGGCAAAGTTTTTTGCACTCTCACACACACACTCGGAGGGAAAAAAAGGTGATAAATGCATATACAGGAAAAGTTTTGCGCCTCCTTTCGATTTCGCTTTGTCGAGTCGAGACTGGAGTGGAGTGTGGACTGTGGAGTGGCAAGGAGTAGCAAGGAGTGG
Source organism: Drosophila tani (assembly GCA_008042535.1). Classification (NCBI taxonomy): domain Eukaryota; kingdom Metazoa; phylum Arthropoda; class Insecta; order Diptera; family Drosophilidae; genus Drosophila; species Drosophila tani. The sequence continues at coordinate 42,350 of VNJO01009271.1, read as the reverse complement.
AATGGAAGTGGAGTGGAGTGTACTAATAGCGAAATTGCTACAAATCGTTTTGGCCAAACTTGCGCAAGTTTATTTTCCCCACTCAAACACACACACACATTGCTGGCACAGACACGTGCTCTCCGTTGGCAAAGTCGAAGTCATTTTTTCTCGCCTTTCGACATTCTAATTTAGCTGCGCTTCAAATATTTATGCAAACAAATTGAAATAAAAAGAGTTCCCTCGTCTCTCTCTGGGAAGCAATAAAAGCCAAAGCGTAAATATTTAGTGGTATCCAACAGGCAGCTTCTTCTATTAAAGAAGCTACTACAGTAGTCTCTCTAATGCAGAGAATGGCATACTTTCTAGCGTGGCGCTATTTGAAAGTCTACGAATATTCAAATCTGTCTTGTAGGCGTAAGATTTGCTCAATTGATTTGATATTTTTTATGTAAGCAGATCTGGAAATAATAAAAATAATAGGCTCCTTGTTGCCTTAGTTTTTTATCACTAACGAAGGGATTTAAGCAGTTAGCCAGCTCTCAGCCTTCACTGTAGCCTCCCCTTTTTTAAATAGGGTGAAAAAATATGAAACAAAATGTCTGGCATGGAGTAGGATGAATACTCCGGCTCTTAGATACAAGTATTTCATATTAAACTTGAGCGCTGAGCCGGTGACTCGTTCTTGTTGCTGTGGTTTCCATCCCAATCCATCCTTGCTCCTGGCAAGGAACCGCAGCTGTTACACTTTGGCGGCATTTTCATATAATTTATTGCTGCTGCCGCTGCTCCACGGCGGGCAGGTGGTTTGCTTTGGGTTAGGTTTTGGTGGATTGAGTAGGGTTTTCGAGCTCCATATCCTTGTCTATGCGGCCGCAGACGCTACAAGTTGCGTTTATCAACTGACAACTAGCTAACAAATAGCGTGGCCGCCTGAGTGGTTGTCTCATTTGGGCCTACTAATTAGAATTTATTAGATTCCTGACTACCTGGCTGATTGTCGCCTTAAAGACCTGCTCTTAAAGTTAACCTGGCATCCTTGAAGCTCGAAACAGCTGCTGCTGCTGCTGCATGAGCGGCAGCAATAATTGTTATTTCAATATAGGGGATGAGCGCTCTGGGGGCGAACCGGAGATTGCCGCTTTGTTATGGCTGCAGTTTTCCGCTGTTGTTATTTTTACCTACATATGCAATTTTTTGCACCAAGGCTGGCATTTCCCAAGTCCCCCTCTTCACATATTCTATATATGCCATCGTCGTCGTCGTCATCATCAATGATGATGTCGGCGGCGGAAGGCAGGGACTGAGGGGGCAGTCGATAGTCGACATCAATGCACCAGCGGAAATATTGAGTCGTATCTGTGTCGCGACCGAAACAAACACACAGACTCGGAACAGATGAGGTCGAAATAATAGCAATATTCATTTAAAAACTTAAGAAATATAAATTTGTCAAGAAAAAGCCAGTCCTTATCAACAAAAGATCACTTTAAAACATTATACAATTATTAATACTATAACATATTAAAGATTTAAATGAGAAGCCAATCTCTGTCATCTTTTGCCATCTTTGCCTTGGGTTTAATAACCATTTTCCTACTAAAACATGAATTGCAAACCTTTGTAAAGCAACCTGCCTGAAAGTAAGTCCTGTAGACCCTTTAAGCCTTTAATCTCCTGTGTCCTAGGCTAGTGACCGCTATTGTACAGTACAAACAGTCAGACAAAACGAAAAGCCTTTAATCGACAGCAACATATTCGATTTTAATATTCATATGCCGTCGTCATAAATTCATGACAAAGAGAGGAGCTGTGGAGCACAACAGAGAGGCCATGCAATATATGAGGGCGTTGATATGATGTGCCCCCTTTTGCTACCCCCTTACACTCTGCCCCAACCCGCAACACACACACACATCTGTGTGTGTGCCAGAGTTATTATCAACTGGGTTCTCTGGTGGCTGAATTAAAGTCGAGGCAACTCACTGGATTGCTGACTCACTGCTTCTGCCTTCGCCCACTCGCCGGCCATTTTGTGGCAAATGAAATTATGATAGTTGGACGACGACGAGACAAATCACAAGTCATGGAACTAGACGAGACGCAGCAGAACTGCTCATTACGCAAGGATATTGGGAGGAAGACGGACGGACTGCCTTCTAATTTGGGCACTTTTATTTTTGGCTCGTGTCCAGGCAACTCTGTGTGTCTCCTGTCCTCTTTATTTTCTATATTTTTTCTGCTACGTTGTAATAATACCCTAAAAGTCCCTTTTCTACTGGATAATCAAGGATGAATGGTGGTGGTATGGGTATGCATATCATTTGCCTTGCTCTCAATTACACATGATCTGTGTGTGTGTGTGCTCGCTCGGCTTTTCAGCTTTGCTCCCTTTTAAAGCGTCTTCGAGTAGAAAATCGCATGTGAGCCGCAATGTGAGAAATTAAACAACATCCAACCCTCAAAGAGAAAGGCAAGGCCGGGTCCAAGGGGATGGACAAATATGGAAGAGACAATGGTTTAAGCACTCTACACTGTGATTAAATAAGGGATTCTGTGATATTATGTATAGATTGAACTTTGAAATGGGAATTGTGTTCTAAAAGTTGTGATAAAATTTATAGATTGAACTTTAAAATAGGAATTTAAAAGGGCGTTTTCGTTAATGAGTGTGCTTATAATTATAATTCCCAAGTTATTTTTTGGGAGTTCCAAATATCATTTTATTTAAAAGGTAATGTCATTGTGTCTTAAAATTTTTATTGATTATAATTGTTTTAAATTTATCTACATATATAAAGTCAAAATAAATAAATAACAAAGAAGAAATATATCTCATGACAAAGGCTAAGGCTCTTTTTTTTTTCAGTCTATGAATTGCTCATTACAGCAACAATAAAGGAAAAGCGAATGTGTAGGCTTTTTTGCTAGCTTCTGTTGACGCTGACACCCTTTGCTTCCGTCCGTACTCCGTCTTCCCTTCGCCGCCTTCTCTGCATTCTCCGTATTCCGTGTCCGTCAGCGTGGCGCACTTCAAAAACTTAACCGTTAGGCATATGCGTGATTATCTTTCCACCGCTGCCTCGGACAACAACAAGGGCGAGAGCTGGGGATGGGATGGGATGGGATTCGGGAGATTGGAGACTGGAGATGGGGGAGGCAGCTAGAGCAACCCTCAGAGGCAACAATTGCGCGCTGACCCAGTTACCCGGCAACAAAGGCGGAAGCAAAGGAAACACGCTGAAAGAGGGACACGACACTCACACACCCAGACACAGTCACATACAAAGGAGGAGAGGAGACAAGAGGGGCTGAAAAGGCACATGTCATCATAGAAATCAGTGAATGCCCAGAAAACTGCCCACGCCCTCCGGCAATGGGGCGTTGCTTACGCTTTGGGACGGACGGGGGGGGCAGTGTGGAAAATCTAGGGGGTGGCGCTGGGAAAATTCATTAAAATGGCACAGAGGCGAGACAACAATGAAACGGTCCACTTGGGTTCTCTGCGCCGCCTTTCTCCCTTCGCTAGAGTGGACAGCAGCTTATCGTCCTGGCCATATGTGCCACCAACACACACAGTCAGGGAGAGAGAGAGGGAAAGAGGACCTCACACACAGGACTCCCAGTTAGTAATCAAATATTTAGCATACTTTTTAGAAAGCATATTAAAATAACATTTCCGGTCAGCTTGGCAAAAAGGAAATCGTCGCAAAGTCCGAGAGAGAGCCCCAACAGCCCAACTGTGGAGGGCATTAGCCCGAGTTTTTGAACCGTGTAATGCACACCCAACCTCCATTACAACACTTGTGCCAGCCGCCAGCAAGGATATATCCCGCAGAGAGACCTGGGGAAATCCCTGTAGCATGCCACACACACTCGCACACAGCGCCGGCACTTGGGGAGCGTTAATGTGCCATAACGAATGCATTAGAGACCTGGTACTAAGTAAGCGCAGTTAGTTGGCCGGCCACGGCCACCCTTTTCCCGTTTTCGCAAAGGGGTAGGGCATTTAAAATTTAATTACCCAACACAGGAAGGGGCCCATCTCCCAAAAACAAAAAAAAAGGAGCTGAAACCAATATGCATTACCCTAATAATGTCCGCAAAATAAGCCCTAAAAAAAAAAGGAGCGTATGCTAAGGCTAACAAGTGTGTGATTCTTTTTGTTTCCTGCAATTACATTTTGGTTGTAAAGGCATAACAGATGAAAAGGAATTGGTTATTAAGATGGCCCTAAACTGGAATACAAAGAGTGGGAATTTATAATAGAAAATGGAAGCCGAAAAAATAAGTAAGCTTAAAATTTCTTTTAAAATATAAAACAGTAATTACAGAACTAGGCTTAATATAAAAAATAAAACTAGCAAATTCCTAGCAGTACGCTTTTGCTATGCCTTTTTTTCGCTGGCACCAAAAAGTATGCCGCATTTTTTGGGGCCAAAGAAAACATATGTTCTACACAATGCACAGCTTCTGCTGATATCATTACTCACACGCACAAACACACAGCAAATCGGCACACACACGCACACCACTGACAGACAGAGAGCTTCCGGTTTTTCTTCTTTTTTTTTGCGGAGGTATTTTGTCTGAATGGGTGTGTATGTGTGATATTATCAAGTGAAGTGCTCCTGCGGTTTGTCTATGTGCGAGTGCGAGAGTGTGTGTGCGTTTTGGCTTTTCTTATTATTCCTATTACCACATGTTGTTTTTGTATTTAAGCTAATTCCTTTATGTGTGCGGATGTATATAAAACGTGCAGCCGTATAAAAATAAAAACCAAATAACAAATAAGAGAACAACAAAAGCAACAGCCAGCCGAGCCAGGCAAAAAGCAAATAAGCCAAAAGCGAAAACAGAAAGCAAAAGCAGAGAGCAGCGTAGCAAAAGCGCGCAGCACGATGATAAGCCAAGTGGCGAATTCAAGCGTAGTCAGCATTGATAGCTGATGGCTGGGAGCTGGGATCGGGGGAGGCATAAAGGTGCCTACTTCACACAAAATTACCCTTTTCAATTTGTGCGGTGTGCAGAGTGTGTGTGTGTGCTGTGCTCGGCTGCCTCCCCCCTCAGCAATTTCTCCCTCGTTTATTGACTTTTTGTCATTGCCGCTAATGCATAGCAGCAGGAACTGAACAAACACACACCACACACAACCACAGTCGCATCCTGCTTAGCACAATACAGTCAGCATCAGCAGTAGCTGGAGCAGCAGAGGTAGCCGGAGCTCTCTGTAGCAGCTTTATTTTTATGGGGCGCATTACATTTAATGTTTGGCTTAACTCGGTTACTCTCGATGCTCTCTGGGAATCCGACTCCTGGCTTTTGGTTTCGATTCTGATTCATACACGGCGAGAAAAGGAGGGTAAAACTACTTGAAAGTGTTGAAAATTAATTATAATAATATTAAAATATCATTGGACAGGACAATGTCCTTAAAATATAGCTTTCACAAAAGAAGAAAGCATAAATCTAACATAAACATATTGCTAGGCAAAGTGTTGCCAGAAAGATAATGAGGAGCACCCCTTGGTGCTTGTAATTAATAAATAAAATGTATTAACCTTTCATGTTTAATAATTATTCATAAAAAAAAGAAATGCTACATTATCCTCTTTTCAAAAAAAGAAACTACTTTAATTTTCGTCAGTGCCTGCTTCCTTTCGATGACTGCCGCTGCTTGTGCTTGAACTTCCGCTTCTGGTTTTGGCTTCGACTCTCTGTGTGAGTGCGGTAATTAAGTGTCACATGTAATTACAATACACTCATGTGCTTTGTAATTAGAGTTTAGCTCTGCAATAAAGCAGGAAAAAAGCAAACAGAAAGCAGGAGCACAGAAGCACAAGCAGAAGCCGAAACGAGAACCTCAATGCGCTGCTTAGCCGGGCTAATTCAGATGAATATTTCCCCCGAGCTCTGCAATTATTTGCACTGCTGTTTTTTTATTATTATTATTCTTATTTGGGGTAACCAAGGGGGAGAGCAAGTGGATTTAGTTTTGATGAAGCTGCTGCTCCTGCGGCTGCGGCACTGTGGTGGTCAGTAAATAGCCAAGCTAACGCGGCATAATGATTACCTGGCACAGAAATTTCCACTCACCCAGCCATCCTCTTGAATGCCTTGTTGACTCTAACCAAACTGGAGAACCAAACCTAAACAAAATCCTAGTTACCCAGGCGTAGATCCCAGTTGCCAGTTACCAGTTACCAGCGCCCAGAGAGCTGGGCAAATCGCTGTAATTTATTTAACTTGCGTAAATATTAAATATTTATATTGTTCTCTCTCTCTTTTATTTTTCTCTTTTTATGTACCGTACTCGTATACGTATATATATATACTTCATCTACTACAACTACACACCACCACTACTACTGAAAATAAAACCATCTGTAACCATCTTCAACTTCTGTCTGTGCCTGCCCTGCCGCCTGTGCCTCAACTACAATAAAAATACAAAACTACAAACAAACATCAAATATAATATATAAATATATAAATATATATAAAATGTATAAAACAAAAAATAATGTATTAACCAACTGCCTGTGCCTGTGCCTACCTTGCTCCTGCTCCTGCATCTGTATCTGAATCTGCTCCTGCTCCCGCTCCTGCATCTGCATCTGTATCTCTGTACCCGCACCTGTAACTACTGTGTGTAACTGTAAATCAGCGCGGAAGCGACGAACTTTTGAGTCAAGCAGCAGTCATGGCGCCCGCTTCCGACAATAACAATCAGGACCTGGCCACAAAGAAGGCCAAGCTGGAACCGGGCACCGTTCTGGCCGGCGGAATTGGTAAGTTTTCCCCCTCAGCTCCCTATCTCTGTGTCTCTATCTACCTCTCTTTTTCTCTCTTTACCTTTACCTTTACCTGTTAGCTGTTAGCTGTTACCTCCGCTTCGTCCTTTGTCTTGGCTTAAGCTTTACCTTTACCTTTACCTTTACCTTTACCAGTCTTGCCTCAGTCCCCTGAGCGACGCTCAAGTTAAGTGCATTTTGCAGCCATAGTCTTGGGGCCTTTGGATGGGTTTTGTCTGCCAATTAACCACGCCCACTGGGACAATCGGTCACACAGGGAGAAAAGAAGTAGACATAGGCCAAAGGCAGTGAAAAAGTGAATGAATAAAGAAGAGAAATGGAAGAATGTGAACCTTAAAGTTATATCTCGAACAGGGAATGCCACTTAGACCTTAAATTACACATCTAAGACTTAATCTTTTAGCAGGAAAAAAATTATTTATTTATATTATTTATACTATTTATATTATATTCCCTTATTATATAATTATTTTTCTAAAGCAATCAATAGAAAAACCCTCAAAAATCAAAAAAATTTAGATCAATTTTTAAAACCTGCCCAAAAATATGCTATGAAATATTAAAACCTAATATGAGATTCAAAGCATGCTTTTGGGCACCATTTTAATTAATTTCAAACCCTCAAAAATGTCTGTGACATTTAAAATTATATAAATTTTCCTAAAGTGCTCAAGATCCTAGAAAATTGCCTTGTTCTCTTAAATATTATTAGAAATCATCATCGGTTTATTAATTTTCCACTGTGCAGCATTAGGCTTAAGCCTTCAACTTGGCCACAAAGTCGCCATGGCACTTGAGTGCCCCAATTGAAGGTGCGCGCCCGCGCTTTGATGCCTATAGCCAATTAACCTACTAATTAGCATGGAAAACAAGTCAACGGCAAAAACATTCTGCTCGCTCTCTCTCTTGGCCCTCTTTGTGCCGGCCTGGAAATTATTATGGGGAAAAATGGTGGGTCGGCGCGCCGCTTGCTCGCTCGTACGTTTGCATTATGACCGGTGGCCGCTGACTGGCCACGCACTGTGTCGACACATTAATTAGCCGCACAAATACACATATTCAGGCGGCGTCGGAGCCACGGAAAACCCACCCTGCCCATGACCGCGCCGCAAAGTAATAAAGCTAATCAAAAACCGCACACCAAAACCCGGCGAAACCAGCGACGAAAGTGAAGCGAAACCAGCAGAATGAACCACACATTAGGCAAATAATTGACAGGTTCGCAGGAAGGCAGGCTGGCTGGCTGGCAGCTAACTGAAAACTGAAAGCCTACCCACAAAAATCCAGTGAGCCACAAAATGATTGCCAGTGTAAACAAATCAATAGGCAACAATTTCCGCTGCTGAAATTCAAAAGTAATCGACTGCCTCCGCCCGGCGATTGTTTTTTGGGGTGAATTTAATTAACGCCACATGCAGGTTGCACAGCGTATCGATATCCCTTTTTTTTGGGCCGAGTGGGGGCGGTGTGGGGATTTTTCAAAATGCTTTTGCAATTTCGCTGTAATTAACAGCATTCAGTGCCGCCAGCCACATGGGCGATGATGGCGCTGTTGGGGTTTTATATGTGCCACAAAGAGAAGGCTTGAGCATTAGCCGCCAGACAGTCAAAGGTCAGCGGAAAAAAAAGGTGGGAAAAATGGGAGAAAGGGCATAAAGGGTGAATGAGAAAGGAAGCCTGTGAATGGCAATCGACGGAGAGCGAACGAAAAAAAGAGAGTGTACGCAAAAGCGGAAGCATAATATTTATTTATTACTTTACAAAGGACTTTTCTATTAATTAAAAAGCAACAAGCAGACACACGCACACACCGATACAGAGAGCCAGCAGGAAAGGCAGTTAGCGGTTCACCTTTTCACCCTTCGTCCTTTGTTCGATGGCGACTTTGACCCAACGGCATTTTGGTGGCCACTCCGCCCCTTCTTTTGACACCTGCCACCTGCGGCCATTTTAATTTTCCACGCAAAGTTCTTGAGCAAACACACACACACAACGCAAAAAAAAGAGCGAAGGCAGCCATTAGAGTCGCGCTTAAAGCGAGAAGGGAAACTGACATCGCACACTTAAAGCTCGCACAAAAGGCAGAAATAATAACAAAAGGAATTGCTAAATAAATGTATAAGGACACTTTTATTGCACTGCAAGAAAAGAAGAGCACGCACAACACAAAGGCCAGACAAGTAAATAGCGGGAGACCGAGAGCCAACAATAAGCATTGTGTGGTCGAGCCTTAGATAAACACACGCACTCCTCGGCCTTCAATTGTATGGGTACTAAACCAATACATCGATAGCCCCACTCGCACACACACTCACGCTTATTTCCGTTACACGGACTCCGCAGGACATGCAACAAATTTTTCACGTAAATGTAATAAAAACACTTTGGCATGTGCAACGCGTATAGACGGGGGATTGGGGTGGTGCCACGCCCATCCACTTGAACTGAGTGGTCAGTGTGTGTGTGTGTGTGTGTGTTGGTTTAGTGTCCCGTCTGTGTGCGTGCGACGATTGAATGAACCAAACACACACACACACTTGAAGGGTGTAAGGGAACAGAACTCAGGCTCAGACTCGGACTCAGACTCAGCAGCAGTCTGAATTTTCGGCCTGCTAATAAATAGTTTCGCTTGATTTATTTGATTTTTTATTATTAGGAATATTTTATGCCAGGTATACGAGACCCCAGGGAGTCGGAAACAGTACTAGCTAATTCCCAGTAAATACAGGCAAAGAAATACTAAGTAAATCTATCAAGATTCCAAAGAAATAATTGCTTTGGGATTAGTAAAAGAATTTTGAAATGGAATTAAAGTGAATTTAAGCAGGGAAATTGCGAATTTTCATCCATTTTAAAGTTTTACAACCTGATAAGCTGCACAAACTGTCTCTTGGGGTCCTTTGTTCATTAGTAAATAATCTCTATTAGAGCTTTATCCCTAAGCATAATAAAACACAATTCTGAATAAGCAAAAACTTAATAAATATTTATTCTAAAGAGATAGAATTTAGCTTTTATAAAATCCTTATTAAAATACAAAGAGAGTGCCTTTTTCCGCGTGTAGACGATGGCGTGGCCATGTCGCGTGTCCGGCTAGAAACATCAAGCGTGGCCAGAACCGTGTTTTGCTTTTGTTGTCGCCACACACGGGCCACACACACACAACACCCAGCACACACCACACACACCTCCCGCCGCTTCAGTTTGTTGTTTATTGTTACAGCTCTCACACATGCATCGCGCAGCCACGCTGTTTGTATAGTCCACCAACATTTGTTTGTTTATTGACCGATTTTGGGGGCTTAATGGTCAGCTCACCACCTATATGCCGCCTGCCATTCACATAGGAAAAAAATACAACAAAAAATACAGCGAAACTCCTTTCGCTACGCAGCTGTTGCCGTCGCCTCCCCGGCTTTTAGCATTGCTAATTCCTCGCCCAGACAGGCGAGAGAATATGCTAAAAAAAATATCTAAAAATTTGTATATATCCAGTGTGTGCTTTTGTTTTCATTATGCATGACCGGTGATCCCTTGAGCCCGGCAAATCTCGAAATCAGCTTGAACCCGACATGCTGCCGCCGCCAATTTAAAGCTCAAGTGTGGCAGCCAATCCCTTTCGGTCTGGCCCAAGCACTTGAACGCTTTTATTGCCATAACCAATAAGGCGACAGTTTGGCAAGTGTCCGTGTCCATGTCCATGTCCGTGTCCGGCGAGTCCAGTGAATCCTGCGCGTGCCGCCCTGTCTCGAATATCATTCGCACGTCTCCTCCGGTCTCCGGTCTCTACGCGTTGCGTGTAAATATTTTCGCAGTCAATAAAATAATATTGTCATAATTTTTGCCTTCTCGTTTTTCTCGTTGATTTTTTTTTATTCTGTATCAATATTGAGACAGCATTGAAAGGAGTATAAAAATCCGGCCAGACCGAAAGGCAAACAGCAATTGTCAACTGGTTTGACTCGCTGAACGACTGACTGACTGCCTGGCTGACTGACTCGGTGTGTGTGCAGCTATTTATGGCAGTCACTGTACGTGAGTGCGGTTAGTGGCAGCAGACTTTCAGCAGAAGCAGGGCTTGGCTTGGCTTTCCTCACGAATGTGTGTGCGAGTGTGGGAAATTGCGAAATATTTGTGTGTGCCATTTAATTAAGCATACGCCCAGTTGGCCGCTCTTGTGTGTGCGTAATTTTAATGCACAAATGAAGTGGAAAAAGTTTTGCCAGGACCAACAAACCAAAGCTACGCTCCTTTGGCTCCCTTTGCTCCCTTTGCTCCTTTCGTAGGTTCAACTGTTGGCTCATAACTTAAACAATTGATATACTTCAAGGGTTTCCAGCTCTGGCACTGTAAAAAAAGATTAAATTTAATATGAAGCAATTTTCTTAACAGAAATAATTTAATTTCTTTAGAAAGTATTCAATATATTAAAAGAATATCAGTTTTTTCTTTATTTTATATATTTTTCGCTTTAAAAAATTAACCTGATTTTCAAGAGCTCTTTTTTTGAAAGTGGACTCGCATCCTTGGATGCAATCTGGTCCTGAATGCCACTTGACTGCACACAGACATGGAGTCCTCCGCTTACTAGACTGCATCCTGCAGCCAGCCAAATGCCAATGCATTTCCCGGCTTCAGGGAGGCTCACATACGAGTATATGCGAGCGGGAAAAAAACTAGTTTCGTAATTGAAATGCAATTAAAATTTGTAAACGTCGTCGTCGACATCATCGTCATCGTCATCATCCGGACGAGGCTGCTCCGACCCAGCTGCGTACGTTGACTCCTTGCAGTCGCAGCCGCATTCAGTTGGCAAAAAAGGAGAACACCCCGCTCCATGACAAATTTTTAATGAATTACATTTCTTGCGGGTGTTAGGCCTGAGCTGCAGAAAGAAAATCGTTATTTTCAATTATGGCCCAGAGAGAGAGCACATCTGGAGCTGGAGCCTGGAAAAAGGCGGCCGCCTGTGTTTGCCTTTGGCATTGGGTTTCATTTGCTGCCAAAAAACTGTGCCATGATTGATTATGCGTGGGCGAATGTTTAAATTAAAGACAAGGCCGGGTATGGGCTATGTAAATATCATTAAGTCCTTGGGCAAACACACCGCACACAGACAGGGAGACAGACACGCAAGTTTGTCCAACAATTTAAAATTTATGATGTGTGAGCTTGTAAAAATCTAATTTACCATCGCATAATTAAAGACGCTCGAACGCTCGTATTTATTCAAATTATATATTCGAGTGTTGACACACCCAAAGGCAGAAGTTTTCGTCAGGGAAAGGCAAGGGGCGGAGCTCATAGACAAACACTGACTGGCGTCACGCTCTCACATTAAATCATTAAATGCCGCCGTGTAAGCATAAATTTAATTGTTATTAACAATCAGCACTTATTTTACGCCCACTTTTCCCGCCTCCACCACACACACTCGATCCTGGGGGAGAAACCCTTTTTCTTTTGTTCCAACCGACTCGCTTTTTCCATTCATTTTCATTTACATTTTTCGTTTTGGGGTTTTCTGTTTGCTTTATGAATTTAAATTGTCATTAATTAACTTCGTGCGAGGCGGGCAGGCAGGCGGAGTCGTTGCAGAGCAGAGCAAATTATTACACATACGCCGCATTGGTTGCCGGACAGACTCACCGACTGACCATTCATTACGGCCCAACCATCGTCGTCCGAACTCAATTACAGTTTGTAAACTTTTCAATTAGCTATAAATAGTTTATTTATGTATATTTTTCGTGCAAACTCATGCCGAGTGCCGCCGACGCCGAGTGTGTGTGCTGAGCGTGGTGTGCTGTGTGTGTTTAATTGAAAGCGGCTGCCTCTGGTTTTTCTGTGGGGTCGGAGGTGGTCATTAATACCGTTGAGCTTTGGCCGGGCTCTCTCTCTCGTCCTTGCTGGAGCTCATTTTAACGCCCAGCGAAGCGAATGATTGCTATTCATATCATCATGCTCTCACGGCAGTCGTTGACAGTCAACAAGCATCATCATTATCGAATGCAAATTTTTATCGCCTCTGCACTTTTTTTATTATATGGCTCGCTATATGCCAAAGCAGTTGATGCATTTTGGGTCTTGTTGATTTTAGCATTGTCCTGTAATTACCCCGAGAGATGGTTTTAAACTTGTGATTAATTCGAAAGTTGGCCACAAATTGCATTTTATTGTTTGTAGTGCAAATATTTGCAGATGATTTGGGTTATTTAACCATGGGGATGTTAATTAAAAAGCAGCGATTTCATAACTGCAAAGCTACTCTCAGTGTGTCTGCAGGCCATGCACCGAAGTCGGACTCAAATTGCATACTTTTTTGCTTGACTAAGAGTGGAATTTGTGTCGGGGAGTTTTGGTACAGTAGAGCCTGGGAAATAGAAAACATAAAGCTTAGATGTGAGTTTAAAATTAATTGAAAAGGTCCGATAAAAAGTTTTTGAGTGAATTTTGTATTACCTTTGCTCAAATTAGTTTTCTTTTCTAAATACCTAAGTATTCCCTATAAAAATCTCCCTAGTTTAGAACTTCCACTGTACTTGCAGCTGCATTTGTAGCTGCCAGGCTCGTTGGCTGCATTTCCGGCTGTCGACGCCATCTTCCTTTTCAATTATGGCCGCCTGCCTTTTGTCGAAGCCATTTGAACAGCCGCAGGCGAGCTCCTCCACTGTCGCCTCTGTCTATTCCCTGGCTCGTTTTCACACCGCATTTGAAACAAATGTACTAGTGAGCAAAGGAAAAAAGGCAGAGAGCAGTTGAAAACCGAATTGAGTTGTTGTTGATGGCAAAACGTCAAAAAATCCACAAATTCTACCAGTCTCTTCTTTTTGTGCTGTTTTTTGCGCTTGCATGATAGATACTTTTACATATTTTCGTCCGTCCCCCCGCCCGTTCGACATTTTTTCCGGCAACTGGCCCAACGGCACTTGATTTGTTGTTTGTCTTTTGCAGAACATTTCCGGTGCCGGCGTGTCTCTCGCTTTTTATTTAGTTTCGATTTCCAGCAGCGGCAGTAGAGCTGCCTTTTTTCGCTGTCGTTTTTGGCTGTTATTTATGGGGGAGCCGCCGAGTGATGGAGCAGATCTCATCGCTCTCTGCACTAGTTGCCTGCCCATTGATTTTTAATAAATTTTTGAGCTGCCGTTCGAATGGTCGATTGAATGGCCCCCGAACTATAACGACCACCGCACAGGTCCTTCTGGCCGCCCCGGCTGCATAATTTCGTTTCAGCTTCATTTCCGTTTCGAACTAATCAAAAAGTGTAATTTCCGATTAGTTGTATTCAGCATTGACCGGCTCTCAGGGCGGAGGAAGGAGGCTCTCTTTTAGAGCGCTTCTGGAGGAAAGTTCACCGAGTGCAGTTCGAGTCTCGAGCCTCCGACTTTTCCTTTTTACTCCGGCCACAAAAGTGGCGGAGGGGAGGTCGAAAACTGAATGGAAAGACCTTTTCTGTGGCCCGGTTTTTCTTGCATTGTGTAATAAATCGGCACATTGACCCTTAGAGCGACCACCACCGTCTGCTGCTCTGATTGAAAGTGGGGAATGGGTCGGATAATGACCCTTTTACATTATGAGTTATGAGGGCGAAAAGTTCAGAGGAGAGCCAACTATCAATTTATCTCAATCTGCGGCAATTCGTAGCTCAGTTTTTGGGGCAGCCACCCCAAAACGTCCGGGAGAAAGTTGAAATTATTATAAAAAGGTGCATTACTTAGGGAAGTTGGTAGATTTATCAAAAATTGTGTTAAATAAGGTCTTTTAACTAGGGGATTTAATCATTAATTAAGTAAAAGAAACCTTAATCTAAGGCTAAGTATGTTTGGAAGTTCAAAAGATATTTTAAATAATGAACTTTGGGCTAGAGAATTTAATTTAATTTAAAAAAAATTTATACATTTCAAAATCACCTTGTTTTAATTTTTTTGTCTGAATGTAAATATATTTTTGTATATTTTTTCTGAAAAACTTCAAACGCTTCGTGATCAAATCGCATTCGCTTAAAAACTGAACACTTCGCTTTAAATTCGAGCATAATTAAAACGACAGATGGACGGCATCCGGAGTGGCAGACCACGTTCACCCGTGGACTATCTCTGACCATGTGTTTGTTGGCTTGTTTAGCAAACAGCCGCCGAGGAGGAGGCTGAGGTGAGGCTGGGTGTGTGTGAAAATCAGAAGTGGGGACTCTGCATTGCATTTGCATATGAACGAAACGAAACGAACGGCAGGCAAACGGTTCTGGTCTCCTGCAGGTGCCACTAAAAAATAAAAAGCGCACAACAGACCAACACATTAACAGGTGTTGACTAAGCGCCAGACAGATCCAGTGCCAGATCCTGCCAGTGTCCCCTCCTTTGGCAACTGCAATTCACCCATAAAGAGAGTGGCTAAAATTTGTTTGCTTTGTTTATAAAAATTTAAGGTACTTTTGGGACAGTGCAAGAGGATTAAGGAGGGAGGGTTCACTAACCGAAAAAGTGTTTTTTATAAACGAAATAGTATGGCTCAAGATGGTTGATATTAAAGAAGTTTATTATAGAGAGAGGAGGAAAAGGTGTGCTAATTTCATAAATATATATAACTTACCCTAAGTTCCTTAAAGTTCATAATGAGACCTTGATTTCCCCATAATTTTCGCTCAGTGCTGCGCCAGGGATATCCCCGAAATGTGGCTGCAATCGCCTGCAGTCCCTTCCAGGGGCCAAAGGCAGCCTAAAATCCCATTTGTGCTGCACAACACTCGGTGGGTGGTTCCCCTGTCCGCTTTATTTATGCAAAAATAACAAACAAGTCGAGTTTTTTGGGGGGGGTGAGGGTAGAGGGGAGAGAAAGGACCTGCAAAAAGTCGGGGCGGAGTGGCTAAAAGCCTCAAACGTTGTCTGTGCGCCGGACATTGTCGCCGTGTTGCTGCTGGATTATTCACAGCCGTTGAAAGTGTGCAATGAATGAATTTATGGCCCTCCGTCCACGCCGCCCAACTCCAAGCTTAACTGGGCAAAGTGTATACAAATGTGGCAGCATTTGGCCATGTTATCAACGTTTTTATTTCGTCCCCAACCCTTGCCAGCAAATAAAACCCAAAAATAAACAAATTAAGCGAAGCGCGGAAGCGGAAGTGCAGACAACTCTGGCCATTAACTGAGCCGGAGATGGTTCCACCCAGAGAGAGAAAGAAAAAACAGAGAGAGAGAGAGAGACCTGCAGGGATTGTCAGCTGTTTAATATTTCAATTGGTTAAACAACGTTCGCTTATGTTTCCTACCTTTTTTCCATTCCAGCCAAGGCCTCCAAAGTCATCCACTTGCGCAACATTCCAAACGAGTCCGGCGAGTCGGATGTGATTGCCCTGGGCATTCCGTTCGGACGCGTGACCAACGTCCTGGTGCTCAAGGGCAAGAACCAGGCGTTCATCGAGATGGCCGACGAGATCTCCGCCACGTCAATGGTGTCCTGCTACACAGTCAATCCGCCCCAGATGCGCGGCCGCATGGTCTACGTGCAGTTCTCTAATCATCGTGAACTGAAGACGGATCAGAGCCACAATGTGAGTACTTAGTCCTTAAAACATATCTCTAAATATATATAATATAAGAATCATAGGAAAAATTTAATTATAAGATTTATTTACAAAGGTTTCCCTGGTGTTTCTTGGGTTTCTTGAAGCCCATAATCGTTTAGTTTAAATTTTTGGCTAGTAAATCCCGCAGACTTCACCCCAAAAACCGATATCTGCCGTTAGCACAACTTCCGGTCTTAAGTGTTATTAATGTGGCAATTAAGTTTTCGTCCGAAAAGGAAACAAATGAAGCAACTGCGATTTATATGCAAATGTGGGTCGCCGCGAGAACGAGAACCCTCTGATTAATTACACTTTCTGGGCGAGTTAAACCCTTTCTCCCTGGAGAGATTTGGACCCATCATAAATGCACACACACATACAGCACACGGAGGCTGGCACGCAGGACATCTCTTTGTGGGTGCTTCTAAACCAATTTCTAATTTTAATTTCGTAAGCCACAAAGTCACTGGCAAAGTTTAAAAAGCTTTCAAATAAATACACATGACCGCACACACACACACACGCACACTTCACAAAAGCAACAGTAAAATGCATAGTTTTTGGGGTTTTGCGGACACACACACACAGAGAGAGAAATCCAGGACGAAAAGAGGCAGAGGCAGAGACACATAAATACAAATGAAACCGCACGCATACCAAGGAGACAAACGAATCAGGAATAGAGATGCCAGCTGCTTAGCTCGGAGAGTCAAAAGCATATTTTGATTACTTAAATGAAAGTGAAGGGGGAGGATAACCGCAGCAGCAGCAGAAGCAGCAGCAGCAACAGTAAGAGCAACAACAATTGGGCCAAAAGAAGGCCCAAAGCGAGCTTGTCACCTTTTGTGGGCTGTGTGCGCCACCTGACGTTCGGTGGATGGCGCTGATGGTGGTGTTAGTGGTGGTGGCGGAGGCAGAGGTTGGGGTTGAGCCCAAAAGCAAACTACTTAAAAAGAGATCGCAACAGCAGCAACAACGAAAAAAGGTTAAGAGGCTGCAGCACCAGCAGCACAAGGGCCAAACATGGAGTACACGTAAAGAAAAGTAACTTAAATGATAAGGGAAATTGTAATAAATAATGAATACATTTAGAAAGTTCTTAAAAAAAATAGAGCTAGGTTTTTAGTCTTTAAACTATAAAAAAGCTCCCTCAAAGTAAACTAGCTTATAGGACTCATTTTCTCCTTTGATTTTCACTCCCTAGACTTGCCATTTAGCTTCAAAATTCTATAAAAAACCTCTATAAATAAAGTATATTTTTTGCTAGTGCAGAGGCGTGGCAAGGGCAAGCCTATGACTTGGGTGACACAGCAGCAACAATAGCAGCAGCAGCAGCAGCAACAGTAACACAAGCAGCTAGACCAAACAATACAGTTACATTTCACTGATTACCTTTTGGCTGTGGCTACCATTGTGGGTGTGTGTGTTGTGTGTGCGGGTGTGTGTGTGCTGGCTGGTTGTGTGGGCAGATTTCTCTTGTTAACTACTAATCCTAGTAAAAGGCCTTGTTGTTGGCCCCGCAGACGACAACGTGAGACAAGTCAGACGAGTGGAAAAGTCAACGCCGCCGTCGCCGCAGCCTTCGTCTTCTCTAGTGGAAAATCTCTTAAAATGCAGGGGAGTGTGTGTAATCTAGTGTGTGTGAGTGCGAGTGTGCTGCTGCCAACATATTTATACAATTTCTCATTTCATTCAGTTTTTTCTTTTCTGTGCCGCCTCATGTCCATTGTGAAAATGTCTTGTCTTGGGTCTTCTCTGTATTCTGTATTTTTACTTGCCCTTGCCGTTCCTCTCAGCTCTCAGCTGTCTTCATTGGCTTTTGTGTCTTCTTGTCGTCTGGCTCACCTGTGCCGCATTCAGTTGATTGTTTGGTGTCCTGACTGTTCCTTTTAGTTCTGCGTTTTGCGTCATATTTCGCCGCCTGTCATTTGCTATTTGTTGTCACTAGTGCTCCTCCTGGCTCCCGATCCTGCTCCTATTCCCGTTGCTACTGCAATGTGGCAAGCTGGAGATAAGATGCTTAGCGAATTGTTGTCAGCTCCTTGAGGAAACTTAAGAAATCATATATGAGCGGGCACGAGGAGCTAGCTGCTGCTGCTGCTGCTGTCGGAGAAATGCCAGGAGACAGGAGACTAGAGCGACAGCTACAACTCTTTTTTTTTTTTCTTTTAATTCCCTCGTTAGTTGGGTATTTCCGTAAATACCAAATTTTCCCCAATTTCCTGTTTTGTGAGATGCTTTAAACTCGAGCAGGCAGAAGGTGTGCGGGGGAAGAAAATCTATTTCATCTCCAAAAGGGGCGGCGAGAGAGACAAATCCATTGCATGGCCTTAGGGGATTTTAACCCCACGCACCTGAAGGCAAAAGCTGCGACGACAGCAGCAACAGCAAATCAGCAATACAGGATTTCCAAATCATCTCCTTCTTCCCCAAGAAACGCACACAGGAATCACATATACATGCACTGGGAGAAATATAAAAGGAAGAGCTAGTTTTATGTAAGATGTGAGAAGCACCTTTCATTAATAGTATCCTAAAGTATGTTATTTTCGAAATAAAATATTTCGTTGCATACTTTTAAGCACCTCAGAAGGAGATTTAGAATCTGTAGAGTTCTGAAATCGAAGGATTATAAAGTAAAGCCATTACTAGTTGGCAAAGGGATCCTCTTTCCTCTTATTTACAAAATAAAATGTATCTTAGCATACTTAGCATACCCTTAAAAAGAGATTTCATATTTCTTTGCAGTAAATTCATGATTATTCAAGTATTAGCCTAGGCATTCCCAAACGTTAAAAACTATCCCAATTCAACCCATTTCCGATATAAAATATTTCCAGACATACTTTCAGGCACCCCAAAATCAAAGGCTTATTCTCGCAGTGCCCAAATGGAGACATCTAGTCGCACACATGTGCGATTCCAACGGCTGAGTGATTGCATGGTATAGAAAATAAAACAAATAGGATGAGGGCAAAACCAGGCAACAGAAATGAAAAATCCCGTAGCATACTTTGCAGCAATCCCCACTCCCAGTCAGCCAGGCAGCCGGCAGCTCCTCCTACATTTATGTTGGCAATTTGGCAGTCAACCGGCAACGCTGCTGCCACTGCTGTGTTGCTCCTGCGTAACAGGATTCTAATATGTCATGTCGTAGGGATGTCCTTTCACCTTTGCCACAGGCAGAAGTAGCAACAGCTTCATCCCCCCGCCTAGAACTCTCTGCGGAGCTCTCTGGGTTTCCGTTTCTATTTTCGCTGATGTCTTACGCTAGCAACTTGCGCTTCGACGACCCTTGACTAAGATGCCAGAAATGAAGATAAATGCACTGGCAAGTTCACGCGGTTACGACCGCAACGAGAGCTGCCCACAGAGCCACTCAGCCCCCCAAATCCCTTTCCCCGAGCTAGAACCCAACCCAACCCCAAAGGTCCGCAACTGGCATTGTTTAGTGGGTTTCAAATTTGACATGTGATTGTTTTGTGTGTGTTCTGTGCGCATCTGTTGCCTGAGTTTTCTGTTTCGGGTAATTTTGATAAATTAATTTTTGAGCCTGGTCTGTGGCCTCTTTTACGGCCAAAAAGGGTTGACAGCCACTTGGGGACGGTGCCTCGAAAAGAATTTGATTGAAATATAATTTCTCCCAACAACGCAGGGGGGCCCCAGCCTAATCTCCTGTGTAACATTTGGCATTCCTCCTCGGGCTTCATTAGATCCGCACAATTGATTAATCGCTGTATGAATGCCCAATGAAGTTGCCATTGCTATGCAAGCCTAGAACTGGCTACTGGGTTCGGAGTCTAGTGGGGTCGCGCGTTCAAGTGCGAACAGCAAATTCAGGTAGTCATCATAATTGGCAATCGGCGCCCAAAACAGCCAAACAGCAGCGGCAGCAGCAGCCCAACGGGGAGAAGACAATCGACAATGGAGCCGAAGCGAGTTCCCTGGTCCAGCTCATTGAATGCACTCCAAGCGGTAGTGAAGCACTTTAAGAAAAAATACGGAATAAATAGTAGGTGTAGTGGGTATGCTCTTGAATAAATAATTAATGAAATCAAGGCTTAATGCCAGAAAACCTTGTAATCTCACTTTGGTTACAAGGATTCTTAATGCCAGAATTTCTAGTACTAGAAACATATACTTTTTTAAGTCTTAGATCCCTTAAAATCCCTATAATTTCTCTCAGTGCTCATTGCAAATGCATTTCCCCGATGCACGCTTGTTTGCATGTGTTTGCCGTTGTTGTGTGTTGGCTGGCTTGTGCTTGTGGGCAGGTGCTGGCTTTCCCTTCAGTGATAAGGTTACCTTGTAATTAAATTAAATTGCCGACTACAGAGTGCCGTCTCTCTGAGAGAGACAGAGCTGCATTTTCCCGGACGCCTGCCTCCTGGCAAACCAAACAATGAAAAGCGAAAATCCCAACCGTTGTCGCCATCGCCATCGAAGAAGAGAAAAACACAAAGCACGAGCAAGCGGGGACAAGACCCCAAAGGTGACGGACAGCAATTGTCAATTAATGGGGCACACACGTGAAAATTAGGCGGAAACACGAAGGAGGATTAATTTACAGGCCCGTTTGACACCTGGCAAAAGGGGAAACTAATACAAATGTCAAGCGATTAAGCCGCAGAAAGGATCAAGCTGATTAGCAAAGTCTTAGGAGAGACGCAGAGATGTCTATAAATAACACACACATGCGAAGGGGGATAAGAGTTGTACATTTGATTTGGTGTTAATAATATAAGCCAGGCTCAGCAACACACAGAGAGACAGAGCTCGATGTGTTATTTAATTTGCTGCCTGCCCCAAGACAGGCTGTCAATGCTTGTGTTTGTGGGGAAAGGCGAGGAAAAGCGTGGAAAACGAGCTTATGGAGCCTTTACTTTCGGCACGCTATTTGTCTAACTCTCAGGCGTGTGCAGTTAAAGGATTTCGCCCGGGCAAATAACTTCACATATCTCTGAGCTATCTGCCGTTGCCTCCTCTACGGCTCGATGTTTATTTTTCTATGCGCTGTTTTTCTTTGCTGTTTTGCTGTTTTCCCATTTTATTTTCACGTTTACTTTGCCCCACGTCCGTCGTTCGCGTTGCTGCCGTCGAAAGGAAAAGTAAGCTAATCTTATTGTTTTCCCAACAGCAACGGCAGGAGCAGCAGGAGCGTATGTGGCGGTGCTCCTTCTCCCGATCCTGATCCTTTGAGTTATGCGGATGCGAGTGTTTGCTTATACTTGTGCCGCGCTAAAGCTTTTTGCCATTTTGATTGGCGACGTGTTGAAAATGGATTTAAATTACATTGTTTCGCCGAGGACGTGGCAGGATAACAACTGCTGCAAAACCCCAAAAACCCAACCGACAACTGACAACTGACAACTTTATGTGTGCAGTGACTTTTCCAGCGGCTGTGTCAATATTTTCATTGTATTGATTAGTTTTGCATTACTGGAAAGTGGCCTTTATTTCTTCTAGGGAAAGGAGGAAGTTTCCTTTGTTTTTGAAGGCGTATTGACTTATCCCTTTTTTGTTGGCCAGCGGATTTTGCTACTTTGCGTAAACTCGTATTTATTTATGTGGGAACATGTTCGCCAAAGGCTTTTAACGCGGTTTGCTATTTTTGCTTATTTGCCTTGTTCATAAATAAGACAAATATGGCTTTGTTTTTCTGCGAAAACCGCAGCTCCTTCGCTGGCTTTGGCTTGGCTTGACCGTAAAAACCAGGCAGCAGCAGCAGCAGATAAACGACCCACAGCAAAGTAATACATAATCCGTAGCTCAGCTTTAAAACTTAACTACACAAGTTCATAACTTGTAGTGGTTGGTAGTTGCCCCGAAAAACTTTTCCCCTTGCTGCAGGTTTCTTCTTTTTTTTGGGAGGAGTACTAGCCAAGGCCCCTTACTTTCCAACTTGGCCCGAACACTTAAGCCAGCTCTCAAAAAGGGGCGACGACACTTGAGCACTTCTTCTCCTCTCCTCGAAAGGGACTCACTCGCCTGCAGTTTAAAGTGTGCCTGTCAAGGAAAATGCTCAGGCTGGGGGAAAAAGGTACTCAGTGTGACATTGCAATGAAAATAAACTTCCTGCCCTGCCAGAAAGGAGAAAAAAGCAGTAGAAGGAGGAGGAGCAGGAGCTGAGGCAGGAGCTGCTATGAAACAAAAATATTTATGCAAAACCTTAAGTGAAAGCAGCGTCAATATTTTTTTGGCGCCTGTCGCTCTGCGGTTTCAGCCTTCAGCTTTTGCCTTTTGTCAGCCATTTTCCGGGTTTATTTCTTATGCAAAAACCGCATCAAAATCATAAAACAATTGCCGAGTTCTCCTCTTTTCAGCTTGTTGAATATGGCAAAAGTTTTGCCCACCAGAGTCAGCCAGCTCTCTCTGGCAGTCTCTAAAAGAGTGAATACTGTATTAAATGGACTCCCTAAAGAAGGTTTAATAGACAGTAATGGTAATAATAATATTTATAATAAAGTAGGTGAAGTATTAAATGGAGGAGTAACTTTGTTTTGTAATTAAATCATTGGAAAAGGACTCAAACACACAAGAAAGACCTTGTAAAATTCATATAATAAATCAAATTATTTACTGTTTCTTATTAAATAAATTCCAATTTAACTATAAACCCTTTTAGAAAACCTTAAACCAACTGCAAAGTATTAAATTATTTGAAAATTCTCCGGTTTGCCACCATATGTTGCCCTCCAAAGACTTAAAACAATCTGGCGGAATGCGGGATGCACTCTCACAGGAATCTCGGTTTAATGCATAATAGTTTTCACCGAAAAATCTATAAACTTTTCACAGCTAAAAGCTGGGTAGGAAAAAACCAGAACCCGGGTAAAGTTTTCCGATTATGATTTTCAAGTTGCTACCCGTCGTCATATCCCCATGGTTTTCCCATCACGACGACGTTAGTTAAATGCTTGGAGAACGAGGGACGACACGTGTGTCCTTTGTCCAGATTTTCCCACTGACGCCGCCGGCGTATGGATCGATCGATAAATGTGCTTATCAGCAAGTTTGTCGATACTCTTTTTCGCTTATCAAAGCGCTTTTTGGCTTATCAAATGTGGCATTTATCCGCGGTGAAGGTGAAGGGGGAAGCCACCAAACCACCATTCCATCGATATTAAATTATAACAATGTGGTGAGTAGTGCTGTGTGTGTGTCTGAGCGGGGTGTTTGCATATCTAATCAGGCCACAACAACAATTCGGGATAGGGAGAGCGCACAATTGACTCATTAACAGGCAAAACCGCGACAAGCAAAAGCCCCAATACAAACACACACACACACACCCAGCCAGCGATTTGTTATGTTTAATGATGTTGCTGGTTGTGGCGGTGATGGTGGTGGTCCCTAAGCCTTAACCCTTCCCCAATGTCATTCCTCAGCGTGTGTCCTGCTAGGATAATTAGAATGGCTTGGCCTAATGTGTGTGCAAGTGCTGCCAAAGTTTGGCTTTGGAGACTGCAAAATAGGCCCATAAATACACTCGGGAAAAGGGAGAACTATTAAGTATATAAATAGGGAAAATAACCAAGAAAAATGCAGCTAGGAAAATGTGAATTAATTAACAAATGTTACTGCAGACTTCCTTTTACATTTGATGTATTAATTCCTCAAATCATATTTACTATTGATGCTTTTATTAAGACTTTCTTAAGGACTTGGCTTAGTTTGTTAGTTTTCTGTATAATTAGCCCACACCTTTCCTCTAAGTGACAACTCCTTTCATTAACAGCCAGCCAAGTTCCCCTTTTGCTTAGTTACACACTAAAGTTGTCAGGGCAAAGTTATGTACAATTATCAAAGTGCTTAAACGCCTGCCAATTGGCCACTTGACAGGCAGTTAATGTTAACCAACTTACTTACTTACTCACTGTTTAAACAACAACGAAAGCCCCAACTCAAAGGGGACAGCCTGAGTAATAGATGGTCTAAGGCTAAGGCAAACGCTTCCCAACAATTACATTACAATTTTTACACAATCAACGTCATCGTCATCATAATAATCAGGCAAAGTGAAGTATCAAATTACGCGCCTGGCAGAGGGAAAAGGAATGGAAGAAACCCACTGATGGCATCCCACAGGCATCTCGAGCCGGAATGGCAATCGAAGATGAAGCCGCCGCATCATCGTGCTCTGGCCCATGCCCATTCCCATGCCCCATTCCCATGATATATATCTAGGAGTACATCCCACATACGCCCCGTCTAGCACACACACTACACACTGAGAGCGCGTCTCGTCGCCACTCTCTGGCAATTCTAATCAATTTTTATTATTTTTACAAACTTTGGCAGCCAGCCGAGCCGAAGGAGCTCACGTCGACCGTCGACCTGCTCTTTGTTTCGAATGCTAGCGGAATTTATCTAGGCGAAGGCAGAAACAAATAGCACGCCTGGGGAGGATTTTTCCCGAGAACTTTTACCACCCAGCCCTGTTGCGCTGACAAACGCACAAAAAAAAACAGGCACAGGATATCGGGGGATGCCAAGGAAATTGTAGGAAAATCAGAGGAAAATCGGTGGGAGGGCATGTGGGCCGTGGGCCATGGGCGGTCGAATGTGTTTACGTTATGATTTTCGAAATCAAAATTCAGCACGAATTGGAATAAATTTACTTCCGAATGTCATTAAATTGTTTTCCGATAGAACGTGTATATTTCACGCAAGAAGTTTTTGTTGCTCACTAAGAGAGGTCCTATCTGGCATCCGCTCCGGCATCCTCGTCATCACCAGACTCCTCAGAGGAGGTGGTGTCCTCCTTCTGGGTTTCCTTTTATTATTACGATACTTGATATTATTGATTTTGATTGAGATTTATGTTGGCGGCCACGCAGGAGAGGCTACCCCCGTGAGTTTTTTGACTGCCTGTCTGCCGTGCAAATGATTAGCATATTTCTGCACTTGGAAATAATGTCCAGGGGTCTCCCTTTAATTAAATAAAATTTAATTTTGGGGGATTTTAAGAGGTAATCAAGGCGTTTTTAAATTAAATATAAAACTAATTAGGCCTTTTAATGGATAATAGTTATTGATACCAATAAAGATTAATCGGAAAAATGCTTAAATAATAATAATAGGTTAGCAATATTATAGTTTCTTTTTGAAAACCCTATTAACTATTATATTTTACATCTTAACATGATTTTTTTGTACAATTCTATTAGTAAATCCTTAAGATTTATTCCCAGTGCATCATCGCTTCTCGTTCTCTTTGAAAAAAACCTTCCCCAGCTGCATAAATTTTGTGCACTGCCAGCTTCGCTTTGATTAATGCGCAAAAGTTTGCGCCTTTAACTAATAAAAGTTTCCGGAACTCCCTCCCGCTCGCGCCAGCCAGTAAATTGACTCAACATCTAATTTTATTTTCGCTCCCTTTCGTTTCTTGCAGAATTCGGTTGTCCAGAGCGACTACCGCATCCAGTCGCCGGCGGGCGGCTCCCCGCTGCCCCTGTGCGCCGCCAATGCGACCAGCAACAATGCCAACAGCTCCGGCGACAGCAACAGCAGTGCCGTGGCCATCTTGCAGAACAACACCAGTGCCGTGAATGCGGCCGGGAACAACACCAACTCCGCCGGAGGACCCAACACCGTGTTGCGGGTGATTGTCGAGTCGCTGATGTATCCCGTCTCGCTGGACATACTGCATCAGATCTTCCAGCGCTACGGCAAGGTCCTCAAGATCGTCACCTTCACCAAGAACAATTCATTCCAGGTAAGGGAAGGGTTTGTTAATATTTTAATTGGTTCTAACTTAATGTGTTTGACAGGCCCTCATCCAGTATCCGGACGCCAACTCGGCCCAGCATGCCAAGTCCTTGCTGGACGGGCAGAACATCTACAACGGCTGCTGCACGCTGCGAATTGACAACAGCAAGCTGACGGCGCTGAATGTGAAGTACAACAATGACAAGTCGCGCGACTTCACGAACCCCGCGCTGCCGCCGGGTGAGCCCGGCGTCGACCTAATGCCCACCGCCGGCGGACTGATGAATACCAACGATCTGCTCCTGATCGCAGCCCGGCAACGGCCCTCCCTAACAGGTGATAAAATAGGTAACACAAACGGAACATTTTCCCGAATTTTTCATTTATGTTTTTTCTACGCTTCAAGTTGCTATAAAATCACTAAACTAACTAAATATGAACAAAACCCACTATATATATCACACACAACTTACACTAAAAGATATATAGTGTAGCTATGCTTTGTTTCCAACTTTTTTGCCTTTACACCTCTGCTATCGATTCGTATTACGAGCTTAAGTGGCATGCAACTAATCAGGATATGGCAAGGCTCTGCTAGAAACCGACTAACTTTGATTAATTGGATTGCTTTCAGTCAACGGCCTGGGTGCCCCGGGAGTCCTGCCGCCCTTCGCCCTGGGCCTGGGCACACCGCTGACCGGTGGTTATAGTAACGCCCTGCCCAATCTGGCCGCCTTCTCGCTGGCCAACAGCGGCGCCCTGCAGACAGCCGCTCCCGCCATGCGCGGATACTCGAATGTTCTGCTAGTCTCGAATTTAAATGAGGAGGTAAGTGTCCCGAAGCTTAGAAATAAAGGATATATCTTAGGTATAGTGGAGTCCCTGCAGCTGAATTTTGTAGCTTTCTTACAAGTATAAAATATACAATATCCTTTGCCCTTCTCTGTAAGATTTTAGCAAGTTACCTTTTAGATTATAAAGTGAAGTATTAAGTAAAATATGTCCTAAAGCCTGGCTGGAGCTGTCACGTATTTTTTTCTAGTCGAAGTATTTTAAAAATTAATAATTAACACAACTACATCCTCCTTAGATATCATAAACATTCCAGCAAAATTAAACACAAAATAACTGATTCAAAAATATGTGCCAGTGAAAAAAAGGCTTTAGTGTAAGCCCCTTAAAAAGTGATACTTGATAATAAATATATTAAACAATATATTAAACAGAATGACGGTTAAAAAATGCCTCTTTCATTCATTTTTTACACCTCTACCTCTACATATCATGTTCAACCAAAAGGGTTTAATTAGTTTGCATTCCGTGCTTGTCCACATTTTTTTCCCAAACTTTTATTTGGCATTTTTTCCGTTGAAGCAAACAAATACCTGCTGAAGGTAATGCGAAAAAGCTACTTTGGTTTTATGTATTTTACATTTATTTACCATCAAATAGGTTATATCTTATTATATTTGTACTCTCGTATATATGTGTAGTGTAACTGGGAATCTGTCCCATCAACCTCCCTCAGCCTCCGCCTCAGCCTCTACCTCTCTGATTCATCAGCCTCTCGATCTGATCCATTTACATTTCTCTGTTTAACCTTTGTTTTATTTTATTATTTGTAAAACATCTGAAACGAAACTCTCGCTAACTGACGACAAACTCTATTTTCTCTTTTTCTCTGTAGATGGTCACGCCTGATGCTCTCTTTACCCTCTTTGGTACGTCTGCACAACCGAATTACTACTCTATTAATTGCCAGTTTTTTCCAATTTTATTTGTTATGTTGTCCTGCCCGGGCAAGGCTAGAAGCAGGTCCTGGGTTAAATTCATAATATCTCTATCCTTTGACTGAATCTCCCTCTAAGTATTCCCATTGTCCTGTCTAGCCTTGGCCGGTCACAACGTGTCCCACAATATACATATATTTATATTTACACTCCTTGAACAATTTATAAGTAGTTTACTTGATTATTCATTGAATTTACACTGTACGAATCGAGCGAGGCCAGCTCTGGGTCCTTTGTATCCCTTTTTTCTCTCCAGTTTTTTGTTACTTTTTTTGTTGGTACTTCCGGCTTTGGCATTTACGCCATTTACGTGCAATCAGCAAAAGTGCCATGAATTATTTATGCACTTCGGGGTGCCTGCCTGCCTCTGCCAGCAGCCGGTGGGTTAAACAAAGCAATAGAGCTGACAAAAATGCGGCACAAACTGTTTAAAATATTGAAAAAGCCTTAAAAAACAAGAGGAAAACCAGCAGACCAGGGTCAGAAGTTGTGTATGCAGCGTCCGTTTGGCAGTTTGTACATAAAATGCATCCGCCATGTGGGAAATATAAAATGTAGGAGCCATCAGCCGAAGGACCTCTAGGTTTTTCTATCTCTGGCTCAAAGCGATCATGTTTTTTTTGCCCGTAATCCCGCGGGACTAAATAAATTTCGAGCAGAGTCCGATCGGGCTATAAAACCCATTTAAATGGCTTCCGGAGACGAAGCCACAGCCAGAACCTTCGGCAAATGGCTTTCTAATGGCTTTCCATCAGCCAGCTTCAAATGGAAATTGAAATAGAAATAGAAATAGAAATCGTTGTGGGTTATATCCATTTATCCTGTCATAAGTTCTGCTTACAAATTGTAAAACAATGAAAATGAGAATGCACTCGTGTACCTACCCACAAATACATATATTAAAAACATGTAGCAAAGGCAAAGGCAACTGGCAACAAGTGAGACCACTCGCTGCAGCAGTCCTTGTACCTACATCCTGTTGCTGCTGCTGCTCCTGCCGCTGCTCCTTCTGCTGTCTGTGTGAAATTACATGAATTAAGTGTGTGCTCGTGGCCGGGCTTCCATTGTTAGGGGTCCCGCACCGTGAGGCGTGAGGGTGTGAGTGTCGTAAGGACTCTGCCAGGACTAAAATGCATGCACAAAACACATGCTTTAACATGTGCTCATCCTGCCACACGCACACACACTAGCAGGCGGCACAAAAGATTGAGTGCGGAAGTGCATAGCTATAAAAATGTCCATTTATTTAGTTATCATTGCGCTTGTTGCTGTCGCCCATTGTTGCTTTTGCTGTTGCTTCGCTTAAGTGTGTGTGCACTGAGGGAAAAAGAGTGGGGTTTCTGAAGCTTAATTAAGCTGAGACAGGGGAGAAGAAATATTTCAAGGAAATGTGATAGAAGGAAAGGAGTTTAAATGGTTTTTTAGTAAATAAGTATAACTGAAAGGTTTTAAATTCTATTAAAGTATTCAAAATATTTAGTTAATTATTAGTTCTTTGATATTAAAAGCTAAACTGGACTTAAAATCCCTTAATTTTAAAACAGAATCAGTAGGAATCAGTAGCAAAGTCAGCTTAAATTACCTGTAATTAATACACCCTTGACAGTACCCAAAAAACTAACTCAAGTAGAGTATACTCAGCCATTTTTCTCCGTGAGTCTTGTGTGGTTTTTCCAGGGTTTCCTTCACTCTAAAATACATATAGTATATATGCACCTTTTTGTGGCGCACACACACACAGGGAGGAGCCACATCCATGATCATTGTGTAGTTTTTGCTGGCTCTTACAATTGAAATAAAATTTACTTGTGACTTTTCGTAGCTCGTTGGCTTGGTTAGCCGCTCGGTTGGTTGGTTGGTTTCTAGGAATGGTGCAGGAGGAGGATGGGGAACGGCTGGAGGATTGTCTCCTTGCTAGTTTTTCGTCGTCTGTCGTCTGTTTGCCAAATGAATTTAACTAACTTTGTAAAGTTAATGGGGTTTGCTGTTTGAATTGCTAACCCCCCGACATCCTCCTGCTCTTAGTTCCTCTATCCTTGTGTGCGAGTGTGCTTTATTATTTTATGGGATTCCCAGTTGACTTTTCACTTGCGCTGCATTTCTCCGTTTGGCTTGCTCCATTATGTACTTGATTTAATTACCAAAACACATCGATTGAGCAAGTTTTTGTCCGGCAAACAAGCATGTGTGGCGCATAATTGCAGCATAATGGATTTTGGTTGCCACACAACACACAGTCCGAGTTTCCAGTTCCCAGTTCCCTTTTCCTGGAGATACAATCTCTGGTGAATTTTTTGTCCCATGTGTGTGTGTCCTTCTCCATTCGCCTTTGTCTCCTTACTCTCTCTGGTGACACAAAACGGTTTGTTTGTGGCCAGAATCCCCCTTTGTTTGCATGCAAATGCATTTAATTTGAGTTTAAATACCCAAATATAAACTTTTGCCAAACAAACGAAATGGAGAGGCGGGGCCGAGAGGGTTAAGCCGCTTGAACTTAACCCTTGTGTGCGGTTGCTGCTGCCTTTGATTTATATTTACAAATTGCACTCTGCATTCTGTCAGCACCAGCAGCAGCAGTTCGGGGGGCTTATCGCTCAAAGTAAACAAAACTGTTGCCGAACGTATTAATTGCTTAAAAATTGTTTCTGTTTGTGGGGGATTTGTGCAGCAGCAGGAGCAGAAAGGACCACGACGACGAGGACGGGGACTGGGGGAAAATCCAGGGAAAATCCGATCAGTGCTGCAACAGCTAAAGTTACAGCTTGGCAGCTGCCTGGCTGCCTGCACTGCTAATAAAGCTTAGATTGCTGATTAAACGCTCCGAAGGACTCGGGACTCAGGGCTCAGGGCCAAAGTGGAAAAGCGGAAAAGTAGGAAACTCCTCGGATACCCCATACGCCCCGTTGCACACCGACAGACGACGGCGCAGAGATGTCGATAAGTCGAACGTTAAGCGTATTATTATTGGGGTGCCAATAGATTTAGATAAACTCGGAAGGGAGTCAGGCAGTGAGCCAAGCAGGCAGCCAGCGTGTAATTGACGGCCAGAGACACTCGACTTGCGACTTGCCAGTAGCAAGTTGCGACTTTCGACGGGCAATCAGCCAAATGGCAGGCTAAAATTTTATGTAATAACCTTTTGAATTTCCAAGTAGCTCTAAGCAGACAGCGGACAGACAGAAGCACCGCCAGTGACACTTAAACGGAAGCTAGCTGCAGGACAAACAAGGCTACACTGCAGAGAAAACAAGCTTAAAATCAGATTTAAATCTTAAGATTGTAGAATTTTAGTGCAGTTTTTCTGACTCAAAGTAAGAATATTGTGTATTGTTTTTAGAATGATAACTATTTAGGTAAAAGCAACTCAAATAGGTTAATAGTTTATTCTTTTGTAAGGTGTTATTACCTTTCTAAGCTTCTTAGAGACCTTTAACACGTTACAAAGTACAAAATCTATAAAAAACGGGGAAATACGTATATTTTCTATAACCCAAGATCAATTTCTAACCTCTAATTCATAATATAACAATGATTTTCGTAAAGTGTAGCGGTCAGAATAGTGGCATACAAATAAAAAGTAACCTTTAAAAGCAAATAAATAAGTTTTAAAGTATAAATTAAATAAGAAAAGGCTTAATAAGTATAGATTTCTAAACCAAAATCAATTTCCAATATCTAGTTCATATAATATAATAATGATTTTCTCAGGAAATTAGCAAAAATAATAAACTTTCAAAGTAAAAATTCAATACGAAAAGTGGAAATAAGTAATGTTTCTTTAATCCCAAATCAATTTCCTATATCTAGTTCGTAATATAACAATGATTTTCGTCAAGTGTAGCTGGCTGGCAAGTGGCCTGCGAATGGCAAAACCGGTGAATGGCGAATGGCACAGAAACGGCTGCTTTTGTTATGTTAATGGCAGCACGCAAGGGCACGTAACAACAATTTCCACACATGGGGCGGGGCCACGGTTTTGGGTGGCGAATTTAGCACTTCAAAGGGTCGGGGGTCAGAGGGCACACGACCAGGAGTGTGTGACTGTGCGGTTCGCTGCCTGCGCTCACCTGAAAGGCTGTTTGCATATCAAATAATAAAAGTGGCAAGCCGAGAGACAAACAACGCAACGCAACGCACTTCAAACGCGTTTGGGATTGATCTAGCCGGAGAAAAACAGGGAGTAAGCGTAGCGTATCGTTCGTTTTGGCAACAAAAAGGCCAAAAGCCCGGAAAAGTTGGCCCACAAAAAAACCCTTTTCGACGGCAACGGTAGGCAGTCAGACATTTTATTAGTTTTGACAGCGCTTTGTTCGTCCTGAGAGAGCTGTGAGAGGACTCAATTGAAAGGACCTACAGAGGCCCTGCTCTCCAGACACTTGACACATGCCGCTTAGCCTGTCAGGCATTCAATAAGGTCCTCGAAGGCCCAGAAAATCACCCCAATCGAACCCGAAATAACACCCTCCCATCCCTGGGATTGAGTTGCCCTTTGCATAACAATAAAAGAAAACTTAATCAGTCTGCAAATCGTCTGGGAAACACAACCCATAACACACACAGGCAAACACCCATCGCATATGCCGTTGTAATCCGCTTATGTAATTGTAATGACGTGATAAAAATTTATATCATTGCCGAAAATATTGTCGAAACGTGTTTAATTGAATTTTTATGCGTTTAGAGCGATATCCGCCTCGCTCCTGGGCTCTGCTTTGTGCGAAATAATTTCATAAAATTTTATGCGCTACATGTTGCGGCGGAGAGCTCTCTGTAGCAATGCAATTTGATAAAGTGCCCCGCCCCGCTCCAATCCCCGAAAGCAGGGCAAAAATTAAATCCAATGTGCAAATAATATCAATGAATTTTTCATAAACACAACAACAAATCGCTTCGCGTTTGGAATGTGATTAAATGGAAGTCGCATCGACATCGACATCGATTCTAAATTCATTCGATTTTCCAGGGCGGCTGGGCGGCAGGTGAACAAATTTAAGAGACGAAAAACTTTATAGACTTATCTCCAACCCAGTCAGCCAGCCGCCGCATAATTCTTCATCTGGAATATGCCCAAGCTCGGGACTAATGGGCCATCGGGGAATCCCGGGCTCATGTCTGCATATGTTAGTGTCGCTAAACCAGCAAAAATACAAAAAAAACTGAGAGAAACTGCTGCTGGAGAAACATTCTCCGATAATAAATTATTATCAAGTCTGTCGGAGCAGAGAGAAGTCTGGGAATACCCCAGCTAAAGATTGTGGTTGGGCGCACTTTGCATGGCAACCGTATTGCTCATACGCCCCGTTGCACGCCAAACTCCAAGTTATGCTGGCACTCAATACGCTCCACTGCCAATACCTGCAGATGTGGCTGTCTGCTGCAATTGTTGCTGCCCCGAAAAAAAAAATTGTGCTGGCCAAAACCGAAAGACGAAACGAAATTGCCCGGCATTTGGCATAAGTCAAGTCGTCCGGCGGATAACTGGTAACTGGTAACAGAGGGAGCCGTCGAGCCAGCCAGTCAGTCAGTCAGGTGGCCAGTCGTCTGTATAAAATGGATTTACTGCCAACTGTTGAACTGTGTGCCCTCTCTCTGTCCTGTGTGCGAACTCTATCCCGTTCCTCGCTGCTTCGAATCCGTCTCCGAACTATTTACTACCTGCATTTCCATTGCTACTTTTGTAACTTGTTAGCGCACCGCTCGCTTCGCTACGCTCCGAGTGGCTGCATGACCCTCACTTTTATAGCCAGCCGCACAGCTTCCTAAGTTGGGGCACTGTGAAAAATAAATATTTGAAAGAATAGAGAGGTGATTAGAATTTATAGGGAATATTTTAAAAGGAAATTAGGGGACAATAAAGGCGGAGGTAGAAGCCCAAAAACATTTAAATGCACTTGCAACCAAAGAAAATACATACTTTCACATGTAAGAGATTAATTAATGTCGAAAATATGTACAGGATTTTATTTAATTTATTTTCTAATTAATTTCCAAGTTTATTTTAGTGCTTAAGCAATTTAAATAATATATATAGACAGATTTCAACCTTATCTCAGATCTACCTGAAAATATCCCCGAGTAAATTGATTTAAATACTCCAACTTGACTTTTCCTCAAGTGTATTTTTTCTATTTTATTTTGAGTTCCTTGTGTAGGTGTGTGTGTGTGGCTGGGAAGTAGTTGAAAATTTACTTTGCGCATTATTCGATTTGTTGTCTTGTGCAGAGAGGGCTGCACTTTACATTGTTTGCTTTGGGCTCCGACTCCGAGTCGGACTCCTGGCATTGCCCCTTGGCCACCAACTCGAGCGGCAACTATTTTTTATATGCTCGATGGCAATTTGCGCCCAGCTTCAAATTTGCCGCTGATTGGCTGCACAAGTCACCCAAGGACCACAGAGCCAGCAAGGACCTTCGGGCAGCTGTCAAAGCAAAAGTCCACTGACCGGGTCCACTTAAATTCTTAAAGCCATCTGCCAGACTTAATGCAGTCCTGCAGCTGAGTCCTTTTGCTGGCTTAATATTGCATAGTTTGCGGCGCAAGTAAAGCCATAAAATACAATTCAATAACGCGTCCGCTGCCACCGTCGCCGCCGAAAAGTTGCACACCTTGTCTGACAGCTGTAAAATCCGTGGCCTTAAAACCCCGAGCAAGGCTGCTGCTCCTTCCTGCTGCTCCTGCAAAGAATCCGCAGCCGGAGTTCGAATTGAAGCTCGTAAAAAATAGCGGATGAAACTTATTGAGCCAGTTATGAGTTTCTTGGTACATGATACTAACGGCTTGGCCCGCGGCAATAATGCGAGTGCCTGGCTGCCCCAGGATCTCCTGCAAGGTGGCGTGGGCGTTCTTCCAGCTTCTGCTTCGGCTTCTGCCAAAAGGATATATCTCGCGTACATGTTATGGCTTTTTGGTGGGGTGTAAAACTTTTCCAGGAGCCTCCATAAACCGCTTCGGGCTGTCCGAAAATGCAAACTGCATTTCGCGAGGAGATGAAGGAAGCAGGTTGCAGCTTAATGCTATACTTTGTCCAGGTAGAAGCTTAAGATGGGTTCAACTTAAAAATGTCAAGCTCTTATTAATAAGAAAGAGGGTTTATGGGCTGCACATATTTTTTTGGGATTATTAAGACATAAAATCAAATTGTGGTAATTAAATAATAATTAAATAATGGCAGACCTTCCCGTAAAAAATTAATTACAAATAAAATACATTAAATATATGCATAATAAAATAATTCATAATAATATTTATAATTAATCACGAATAAACTCAATTTTAAAAGGTTTCTAAAAAGATTTTCTTACTGCCAAGTATTAAATCCCTACAAATCCTTATTAGTTGTCCCCACTGGCCTCGCCTCGATATCGTACACCCAACCTACACTCCCGTATAACTTTACTGGCAACAAACGCTGGGAAACTAGAGCCCAGTAGCAGCGAAACTCTCTCTCGTATACTCATAATCCTCAACTGTTCTCCATTTCCCCTCTTCTCTCTCTCTCTCTGGATACGCAGGTGTATACGGCGATGTGCAACGTGTAAAGATCCTGTACAACAAGAAGGACTCGGCACTCATACAGATGGCGGAGCCCCAGCAAGCTTATTTGGGTAAGTCAAAGTCAAACAAAACGCACTTTCACCCCGGGAAACCCACCTACCACCTACCGACTACCGACACCCACTGCGAAGTGGAAGTAATGAAAAATCCGAGTCTGTGAATCCTGGACAGAGCAAACACAACAAAAAAAGAGCAACTGCAATTTGCAGCTTGTTTAAAATGAAAATTCCAGCAACATGAAATTCCAAACGGCGGTGCATTCCTTTGGCAACCGTAACCGTTCCCGTTGCAGCAAACAAAATGTATTAATAATAAAAATTGTTAAGGCGGACCGAGGGAGGGGGGACAGAGCGGAGATGGTGGCATAAATGAAATTTTATAAGCGCTTTATTACCAGGACGCAGGACGCCTCCTGGCGGCGCAACACCTGGTCGCTCTGATCCAGTTTTCCACCCATTTTCCGGCCAACAAAGGCAGTGGCTCGACGGGACATGCCAATCATTTTATTGCATTTATTTGTGTGCACTTTGGCATTGTCAGGCAAGAAGGACACCGCGGCCCCCCTCCAGGTCTGGTCAAGTCCTCGTCCTCGTCCTGCCACCTCTCATACCTCGCACACGCATTAAGCGAAATGAAAATTGTCGCGTTAAGAGCAGCCAACCGACGTGCCAAATTCCACTTTATTACAAAAACAGCAAGGCGATCGGAACGCTGACAGCCGCCGACAGCGACACCTTTTTCAATTTTCATTTCGATTTGGTTTTATTCCATTTAACACGCCAACTATACTATATATACATCCGAGTAGGAAGCGAGAATGGGTCTGGGTCTTCATTCCCCAATTTCTCTTCACTCTCCACTCCCCGCTCTCTGCGTGCTTTTACACCGGTCAGTAGCGGCGTCAGCACTCATTGTTCCCACTCAGCGGGCTCGCGCGTCTTTCATTTGTGCTATTTTATTCGCATTCGCTGGGAAAATAACTCAAAAGCTGTCAAAGTGCAGCGGCCCTGCTGGATGGCGCTTAATTGAAAAGGACAGCAGCGCGAAAATTCCCCCGATTGTTTTCTTTATCTTTGATGGAGTTCTTAACGACAGGGGGGATTTGCTGTGGGGTATGGGTGCGTTTTTACGCTAATTTAATAATAATTTACCATATTAAATGGGATAAATGTATATTAATTAAATAAAACTAAAACTCTAACTTATTTAAAAGGTCGTAGTTATTATTAATATTTATTAAAATAATGAAATTTGCTCAGCAATTTAATACAAGAAAATAAATTCAATGCTTTCACTGAAATTTGACTCGAAAGCATAATTCTTGGTCAATTAAATATTCTATTATTCGTGTAAACCTCTTATATAAATCCTGGCCAGGGGACTTTGATAATTAAAAAATAAATATATCGCGACACACACAACTGTCCCATTAAAAGCCATGCATTTCAAGCATAATTATCGTTCATTTCCCAAACTATAAATATTAAGTGGCCTACCTACCAAAGAGTTATTAGCTGCTTATGACCAATGAAAGCATATTGTGCCAGGCTCTGAAAATCAGGCTGAACCAACGCAGAGCGTTAATCGTTCGCACATGTAATTTATCAATTATATTTTCCGTCACGATTCCATGACACATTCCCACACGTGCCACGTGCAACGTTGCTCCGCTCGGCTCTCCTCTGCTGCTGTTAATAAAGTTTAAATAAATTTAATCTGTTCAATAAATGCAATGGTCGATCGCAGCGGAAATTGCCAGCAAATTGCGCGTCTGGAAAAGCGTAAGCTACTGCATAATGAATGCCATCAACTGTTTATTGATTTAAATAAAAAGGAAATAAGTGCAGACACACACGAATCAGTAATGTCTGTAGGGTATTCGCCATTCCACCACCGACTGTGTCCCCATTTTCTCTTATTTATATATTTTTTGCTACGCCCCGTTAAAGTATGCTTTGTGCTGTACTCAATTAATTTTTTAATTATAATTATGTAAACATTGCATATTCGCCGTGGATTCGGTGACACTGCGTCCTGCGGTGCCGGTGCAGCTCCTTGCAAGCTCAAAAGCATTCTCACTTTGAGATTTTCCTACTTAATTAATTGTGTTTCCACCGAGAGAGGTGGGTTGGCCGTCGAGAAAAGGCGAGCTAATCAGCGGGAGCTCTTGCAAAATGCATGGGTAAATTTCAGATGGATTTCGCGATAATTCTTAGTCCCCTTTGTGCCGCTGACAGCCAGCGATTCGATTCGGTGGCGTATACGCAATGCGTCGTGTTAATTGAATTCGTCCGAAAAATTGACAGCAAATTTTGTGGACCACAAAATGCCGCCATT
The DNA here is from genome assembly GCA_008042535.1 of Drosophila tani. NCBI lineage: Eukaryota > Metazoa > Arthropoda > Insecta > Diptera > Drosophilidae > Drosophila > Drosophila tani. The sequence goes on along the minus strand of VNJO01009271.1, from coordinate 4,602 downwards.
GCCGCCGGCGGCTGCAGTTGATAAAACTATTGTGCAGCATTTCACGCAAATGAACCGACAAAACCAAAGCCAGTCAACTGTTTGACCAAACAAGCAAATTATTGTGCCCAACTAGGAGGAAGTCGACAACATCCCTTCCGCTCCGTATTCCCTCACAGAGGAGACGCGGGGACGAGGGACGGTGGAAATTCGAACCAAATGCCCCGGGACATGTGAAAATATTAATGGGCATGCGGCAGCATATAGACTACTAATGTGCCGCAAGGGCTGCCAAATGGCAAACACTTCCGCTGCTGCCTTTCGCTACGTTCGCCAACCCATTTACACTAAAAAAAAAAGCATTAAATGTGTATTTTATTTAGGATTTTAGCAGAGTTTCGGGTTTAAATGTAAGTAGGAAATTCACAGAATTAAATCTAAATCTCTAGAATCCTAAAAACAATTAATTTGGTCACTAGAAGTAGGCAATGCATAATTATCCCAGATAAATACCTACTTTCTTGACTTCACTGAAGAATATGAATTAGGATTATATCAGATATCATTGGCAAACCTTAAAATATTCTCTGGGAATTATCTTAAATAATTTCACCCTGTGTCCAACTTCAAGACCTCTAAAAATAGCCCACGAAAAATTCATAGAATCCCCATACTACTTACATTTCCCCGAGTGTAGCCAGCTACCTGGACACCAGGTAACAAGTCTGAAATGGAAGCTGAGTTTGGGGCAGGAGTGCGCACTTATGCACTCATAAAATATTAACAAATTCATTCGTTACTTTGCCCAAAACTCTCCGCCAACAAACAAAGACGATTACCGAACAAGGAGCAGCAGAAAGCAGGAAACAGAAAGCAGGAGCAGGAGCAGGATACAGAGGGCAGCAAGGAATACAGAGCAAGGGGGGACAGGGAACAGCAGCTGTCCAGGGTCACCAACTCACCCCATGCATACGAAAGTGTCTCGTAAGGTGGTGTGCGTTATGGCGGGGGCCACACACAAAATACGGCTACAATTGCACACTCAGCATACGAATTACAGCGTAAAGGCGCAAAAAAGTTTTCCTTTTTTTTTTTTTTTCGTTTGTAAGTGAAGTCAACGGAAAATTTAGGGGGGGAAAACATGGGAGAGAGCATGGGAAAAGCGATGAGAATCGGACGCCAGAATGGACACCCAACTTTCAGGGGGGAGAAGGCCCAAACAAACTGCGACAGCAATCAGAGGGCGCTGAGCTGGGAAATAGACAAAAACACACAATGAAAAAACAATAAGCATGCTAGGGGATACACGGAAATATAATTTGTAGGTTGAATTCTAAGAAATATTAGCTCTTGATTTAAAATTAATGGAAAATATGCTTAAAAGTATGCAAAGATATTAATTAAATATTTAGGTTGCTTTAAAAAGATTGCTTTTTAAAAGATTTCAAAATAAATTCATAGTAAAAGGGTGTTAAATGAGGATACAAAATGCAAAATAAAATATTTGCATTAAATAAAAAGTACTTTTTGACTCTTTTATAGACTTTTTAATAACAAAACTTTTTTATTTCTTTCTTAAATACTTTATTTAATATTTTCCTGTGTACTTTATAAGCTGCGTCCACTTGCTGGGCAGTTTGAGGTGTGTGTATTATAATGGAGCATTTGTTGGGTGGCAACTGGGAATCAGAATCAGAATCGGAATGGAGAAGGAGTGCGATGCTGGGCGGGATTAAGTTTTTGCGCAACTTATTACCAACTATGGGCAGAGGCAGACACTGGCACACTGGTACACGCACACACCCCCGATACTGTCGAATTTATAGGCACACTCACAGCTGCTGTGTGTGTGTAGTTTCCCCTCTCTTTTTGTGCAAATAAATTTCCTGCTTTCTGCCGAACAAATTACTACAAAATATTTTGCATAAGCGTACGCATAAAGGCATTTGCAATAAAAGCAAACAAACTTGGGCAAACACAGCGTACAGCAGACAGACACTGGCAGCATTCTATTGCCATATATATTATGGTCGATTACGCATACGCCATGTGTGCCAGCGTCAGTGTATGTTTGTGTGCTGTGCTGGGAAATATAGAGTTTAGTGAAAGTTTTCGCCTGGAAACTGGACTTCTTGGGCATTACGTTTGGGTACGGACTCTGGGTTGACAATGCTAAGTGACTGTTTGAATGACTTGGCGCCCGGCACTCCGTTTTGGCCACAATTAATTACGGATACAGAGAGTCGAGGATGTTTTGCATAGTTTACGAGCCAGAGATAATAAAGTGTCTGGCCGGGGCGGGCCGTAGATCATAGTCAAGGCATTGCCGGACATTAATCGTTCAAATCGTGAAAGTTACAACTAACTTGAAGCCACTCACCTGAGCCAGAACCGCATCTTGCTTTACCACTTCCCCGGGAGTGGGAGCGGGAGCAGGAGCACTTTCTGAGTGGGGTCTCGGTCTCGGTCTCCCCAGTGAATGGTGCTTAAAAGTCTTAAGCCCAGAACTTCATGCATAAAACAGGGCCAGGCCCTCAAAAGCCTCCTCATCTCCGAGTCATTTCACTTACTTTTCGGGCTCTCCCCCTTTTTATTTTGTTTTTGTTAGTTAATAATGATTTGTTGTTGGTCAGCACAGCCTCGGTCTCAGCCTCGTAATTAAAAGTTTAAGATACTTTTGAGCCAGGGGCAGCAGCTGCAGCACTCGAGGGTTGTGTTCTTTTCCTGCCTCTGCACATTAATCTTTATTACAAGTGTTTGTCACACAGCAAGTCCTCAAAAAAAAAGAGGAGAATAAAAATGAAAGAATTGGAAAGGAAAGGATGTTTAGGCCATATGAGCAACGGCTTTGTCACTGCTGGCGGCGGTGGCGGCGGCGCTTTCTCTCCTTTTATTTTACAATTTATTATATTCCCGGTGACCGGGTTTGGTTTTTTGTAAAATCATTTAATCCATTAGGCAAACAATAAACGGCTGAGTAAGCATATTGCTTCACAATAAAACACAGGACAGAGCAGCAGTGATAAAATGTGATGTAATTTATTAATATAATGTACAACATGAGAATTGAGAAAAGTTCGGACCCGTCGGACACTCTAAGCCTCCAGATGACGATGCATAAAGATATCTCTCTCTGGAAATTAAATAAAAACGTAATCGAAACTTAAATCGAAATGGGAATGGAAATTGAATTGTACTTAAGTACATCTCCTCTCCAGTGCACATGCATTCGATTCCATGCCATTGCAGAGCCGCAGGTGTTATGACTGCCGAGAATATGAGAAATATAAGGCACAGACCATGGCAGAAGGGGTTGGGTAGAACCCCCCGAAGATGGCGAACTTTTGTTTGGTAATACTTTTACGGCCAAACAAGCATTTCAGCTTGTATAAATCACCAAAGGCAGACGACATTGATAAAGTTGCAGTTACATTTCAGTATGTAAATATTTGCCTGCACTTATTGCTGACTTTGTTCGACTTCCACGACTGGCGGGTGGTGTCTTTGCCGTGCACTGTGAGATATACAAGGGTTTTCTTAATTCTTTTTTTATATAAATATATAACAAATGTTACTTTCATATTAATAAAAGTATTTTTAGAACATATTTCGCTATTTAAGTCTCCTAAACTCCCCGTAAAATATTCCTATTTTCCCCATAACTTTTATATTTGCGTGTACATAATATTGGCTCTAGGGGAAGCGAAAACAATTTTATGGCTTGTGGCGCCGCATATAAATTGCATTTGGCCCGATACATTTATAGGCACACCAATAGCAACAAATACAAATAACAAACTTAGCTAACAAACAAAGTTTGCAGTCGTTTTAACGTGTTACTTCTTCCTGTTCCTTTACAGCCATGTCTCACCTTGATAAATTACGTTTATGGGGCAAGCCGATACGTGTGATGGCCAGCAAACACCAGGCCGTGCAGCTGCCCAAGGAGGGCCAGCCGGACGCAGGTCTCACACGTGACTACTCCCAGAATCCGCTGCATCGCTTCAAGAAGCCGGGCAGCAAGAACTACCAGAACATCTATCCGCCATCGGCGACACTGCATTTAAGTAACATTCCGTAAGTATTCCCCGCCGCTTAAAGGTGAACAGGTGGGCAAGTGTGGGCCAAGGTGGGGCAGCTGCTCCTTGGAGCTCGTCTCGATTCGGCGGAGGCACGACAAGGCAATTACAATTACCGCTATGAGCAGCACAGACACCCCGCGTAGCTTGCTCGTCGTCTGCCAAATATGACAAAGCACCCCGCCAGGCTGGGATTCACAAAGGAATGGAGGAGGAGTGGAGGATGGAGGATGGAGGATGCCTCGATGGCGTCAGCCTCCGCTGTGTGAATTTATGAGTCGAAAAGCCCCTTGGAGCGCCTGCCTCCCCGCCTGAACCTGGTATCAATGGACCAGCCGCACAGCGGGGCCACGCACTGTGCCACCATTCGCCATTCACCATTGGAACACCCTTAAATCGATGACTGTTAATTTTAAACCTAACCAATACCAATTTTCCTCACTCCCATCCACAGCTCGTCCTGCTCTGAGGATGACATCAAAGAAGCCTTCACCTCGAACAGCTTCGAAGTCAAAGCATTCAAATTTTTCCCGTAAGTAATTGG